>JAUPMG010191801.1:0-10179 GCA_031762675.1 Pachysandra terminalis
GAATTCGAATTATGTAAGTCCCACACTAGACCAATCAATTACTGAGCAAGAATGTCTTATCGAACCATTCCCTCGCACATACGGCCACTCTCAGTAAGATATTCCATGTGCGCATCATAGTTTTGAGGGGTTTCGATCAAGAGGGCACAATTCTCCCACTTATTTGCAGTCAGGGCAATCCAAAAATCCAAGGTCACATAAATAGGACTAACCTTAGTGAGCACTACATAAGGTGAATGCCAACAGAATTTCACTCGGTATCAGTTATGTATAAAAACACGAGATATAAATGATAAGAACCGGGGTATATAGAGGTTGCAAATCCCTCAACCAATAATATTAGTCCATTCAGGACTTCCTCACCTAATCATGATGTTCAGGTCATGATCCACTCAATTTAAATCAGAAACTCCATCATAAGTGAAGTCTGATGGTAGGTCTAGTATATGACCAGAATATGGTAATTAACCAAGATTGGATATGCTGTGCAATGTGTAGTGTTTGTGCACATTAACTAATCATACGATATGTGTACAGATGTGCCATAACTCTAAATACCATATATGAAGGTTAAGGCATAATAAAAATATCATATTATCCCAATAAATCAAACAATGCATAAGGTATGACAAATCATAATGAATAAACCAATAAGTAAATAAATCTGTAATTAAAGTCACATATCATCATCAAAGTTCATATATCATTCATTATAATCCATCCACAATCATGTGTAACCACAAATCAAACAAAACAACCAACCTTTGGCCGTCTGGCAGTCTAGGCAGAAAGTCATACAATCACAAAGTTTCGCAGAGTAGCCACCGGTAGGCTGGCTGGCACACCGTATGGCCATCCGGCAGGCTATCCAGGGGCTTAATTTCAAGTCTCAGTCAATTGGGCCATCTGGCAGGCTAACCGGCACGCCGGTTCGCATTCCGGTAGGCTAAGCAGAGGGCTCCAATTCCCTTTTGGGAGCTGGTACGGTCCCATCAGGCTACCGGCACGCCGGTAGATCTGCTGGACCTAATTGAGTGCAACCGACGGACTAACTGGCACGCCAGCAAGTCGCCTGTTGGCCCAGTAACGGGGATTTAACATGATTTTTGTATTTTAACTCTTAATTAACGATGCTCATAAACATAAAATCATGTTTAAATTTAATTCTGAAACTAACCTAATCACAATATCAATCAAAACATCAAAGTTACATGCTTAGGAGATTAATGTTTAAAAAGTTTGGGTTTTTATGAAGAATAGTCTTTTCGTTGAATTGAATTTGATGGGATATGTCATATTCTTTGAATATGGCATATCATCTAATTTAAATCAAGATTGTACACGAAATTGAAGTTACTTACCTTGCTTATTGCGCGATTCCTTGTTCTTCCTCAACCCAGTTTACGTTTTGAACAGTTCTTCTTCTTCCTTAAGCTTCAGATCTCAATCAATTCTCAGATTAATGGTTTGGACAACCAAACCATGCTTTAGGTAGCTTTTATGAGTTAGTCTTAGTTTAGGATTTGTCTCTAATCCTAGCTCTTGGTTTTTAGTTATTTAATCTACACCCTTGGTTTTTAGTTATTTAATCTACACCCTTGGTTAAGAAAAACATCAGTCCTAGTAAAACTCAAACATTGTCTTAGTCTATCCCATTTAGATTAGGATTCATCTTTCTATCTTTGTCTAATCCCTAGTCTTATTGTCTTTTAATCTTAGCATTTAATCATGATTAATTATTCCTACGAAATCTCGGCCATTAATTTAACTTTGAGATTATGGTTGTGTGTGATGCACTCTAGATGTATTGTGCTCCCACCAATCACAATTGGTCAAAGTCAACCAATTAGCTTATACTAAAATTTTAAGTTAGTCCCTATTTTCTAATTAATTACATATAAATATTATTACTAATTACACTAAACTCCCCTAAATTAGTTGGGCTATATATATATATATATATTAGTGTTTGTTGTTTAATAACCAATCTAACTAGCCTCATGTTTATGGTTTGATAACAGTTTTAATAGCAATATGCTTTGTTGCAAATGAATGTGTTGGGTAAGTTAGATTTCATTTTTTAAGTATTTGCACATTGTTCAGGTTGGTTGGAGTCCAAATATATGACTCAAGTTGTGATTGTGCTTATTAACCTGAATTAACTTGACCCAAACCAATCCAATATTGCAGTTTGAGTTGGGTTGGGTTTAGGGCTTACAAAATAAAATCGGATTGGTGTTTGGGTTTCATAGTTCAGGCTTCAAATCGGGTTGGGTTGGGTTTGGGTTGACCTTCAAGGAGGTCGGTTTGGGGTTGGGTTGAGGTCAACCCGACCCAAACCCAACCGAGTTGCATCCCTAGGTGGGTTGGTTCATAATTGGGCTGGATTTACATTAGATATCGAAGACACTGGGATGGCACAACCCAGGTCCATTTAAGTTCGGGGGACTCATGCAGATTGGCGAGTTTTATGTTATAAACCTGCCTAGGTTTGAATGGTTTATAATTGGCCCGAGGGTGTTAATACCACTGTCATGCCAACCGGAACCCATTTAAAACCGGGTCTAGTGGGTTAGCGGATCACTTTGAAAATTCTTGTCTCATTTTTTTTTTTTATCAATAACGAAAATGGTATAAATGAGGAAAAAGAGTTCCTCAAGGAGGGGAATGCAAAGAGAGGAATCCCAAAAGATCAACTCAAAGGGATAGGAGCTAAAGTGTAGTTGTTTAACACAGGTGTTGGCGGTTAGACACTGGATTGGGTGAGAAGTCATATACTTGTACTATTAAAATAGGATAAACAAATAATAATTATTTAAGTTCTAAAATAGTATGATGTAATCAATTAATTAATTATATTTGTAAGGAGAATAAGTTATGCGAATTTTCATTAGTATAATGAATGATATTAAGAAATTATATAATTCATGCAATTATATTAGTAATAAAAATAACTTACAAGTAAATTATTATTATAATTGTATATTGTACCATCCTAGTTAATATAAAATATAGATTATATGAATTTATTATTATAATAATTACAAGTAATGGCTTAAAAGTTAGTATAGATTATATAATAATAATATGAATTATATATAGTTATAATAGTAATAATTATAATTGTAATAATGATGCAAAAGGCCGTTTTTTGGAGATTGGAAAAAAAATGAATTTAATGCGTGGAAGGAAGGCATGCAGAAATGGATGAGGGTGGTCGAATGAGGATCCTCTTCCATTACATTTGTTGGAGAAAAATTTCCATGGTGCGTAAAACTAGTATAAGAAGTAGCCAAACATAAGTCTTTGTGGGAGCCTTGGGATCCATTTGCAAAGGTGGCCACACTTTGTTAGCCGTAAAATAAAGAAACAATGGAGGTAGTTTCATTCGAGTAATAGACTCGAGAAGTGATCGATATTGTTGTGCTTTCTGGAAGGCAAAAGGGTGGATGGGTGGAGTATGCTCTTTAATACTCTACTGGCAACTCGAGTTCAGCTATTAGCTTATGTGTCACATCCCAAACTTTAAGGAAATTCACGTGGGAATCCCTTGGGTTTGAAATATGACTCTCACCCCAATTTACATTGGGAGTAGAAATAATATAGAGCCAAACCATAGAATTAATATGAAGCTTCTAAAATAATCTTTACTGAAATTAATCAAATAAAACTAAGTTTATTACATCCAAAACAACTAAGTAAATCGCAGTGGAAAACAAATAAAAATTTCCTATTCTCATACTTTAAGTCAAATCCGTATGGACTAAACTATCTAATAAGCAATTACATAAATATAATCTTATTACATATTCTACTAAAAATAAGCACACGGATCCTAATTATAGCTAATGTCTTCATCTTTGCCTTGGCCTCCATCTTGATCACTATGGTCCTGCTGTCCACTAACTAAATATTTTGAAATTGTTATGCTCAAAGGTGTCAGCTACACTTAGCTCAGTAAATAAGTCAATTAAACTGTATTTAAGATTGGAATAGGGTCAGAGCCACTCTCCAATTATAATCCATAGACTAAACAACAATAATATGATAAGTATGCAATGTGTATGTGAAGAGAATGCAAATATGCAATGTGATGCAAGTCAGATTATTAATGTATGCAATGCATGCTCATGCAACAGTAATTATGATTACCACATGTAATCCATGCACACGAAGATAATATGCAATTTATGCCTGGTGTTTGACATTCGATTAGTGTATGTTCACACCAGATCTGAATCCAATACCCAAGAATGTCCCACTAGTGTGAATTCATTCCCTAATACATGGCAACGTGATAATTGGATTATTCTAAGTGCGCATCATAGTTTCTAGGAGCTTTGACCTAGAGGTCACAAGCACCTCAGTTATTTGCGATCATAGGGACAAATCTCAAGGTGCCACAAATATAAACTCCTTTGTGATCCATACATTAGCCGATCTACTAACAAAATTTCACTCAATTAATTGGTATATTGAGATCATCACCCTCACCATGAATAGATTGGTATATTGGGATGTACAGTCCCTCAACACATGTAATAATATAAAATATCAATAGTCCGCCCAAAACTTCCTCACCAATATCATATCATGATAACACTCATTATGTCCACAATATCCAATCATATGGATTTATGGTGTATAGTCAAGGCATTAGACCAATCCAAGGTCATTATGCAAAATAGGCATATGCTGTGCAAATGTAGTGTAGGTGCATATTAACTAAGTATACAATAAGTGTACAATGGTGAAATAAATCAGTGTTAAGTGTCTGGATCATGGCATATACTTTATGGCATTCAAATTAAATCAAATTACGAATAACATATCGTAAAACACACGTAATTTATCAATCAATCATATCAGCCAGTAAATCATGTTATAAGATCATCAATCATATCTTAAGTTCAATAAGATTCAATTAAAAATCAAATAGTAATAATAAAACCTTTAATTTAATACATATGAACTGACCAGGCCAAACCAGGGCTCACCGGTAGGCTAACCGGCACACCGGTTGCCACCGGCAGCCTAGGCAGAGGGTCACAAATAAATATACAGGGTCACCAAGGCTCACTGGTAGCCTAACTGGTACACCGGTTGGCCATAGACAGCCTAGGTAGTGGCCCCTTTTTGGGTCTTTTGGTTTGGGGGTAGGGCCTAAGCCCATTGGAGATTGATTGGTCCGTGATCAAGGTCGTGTGGCTGGTGTCCGAATTGGGTCTGTTGAAGAATCTGGGAAGCAACGTTTGGGCCATAGGCCCACAACGGGTGGTGGATCCATATCTGGTAGTAAACCAGAATAGGATGTGGGTTGAGTTGGGCCAAAGGAAGAGATTTTGAAGGCTTTGGTGGAGTGCTTGTTGAAGGCTTTAGAGCCTGTTTTTGCTATAATCCACGAGTTGTTAGATTAGTTGAAGAGCAGATTCAAGAACTCTTCAACTGGCGACAGAGAGAATGAGACTGTTCAGAATGCTGGTGTTGGTGAAATATGCTTGTTGGAACCTTCGATGGAGGTGATGGGGTTGCCGCTATCTTCTTCTGCAATTTTTGATGAACTTTCTTAGACAGAAGTGTTAGGTTTGGGTCAAAGCGTTTGTGAGGTGTCTCAGGTGGACTCGCTTTCCTTGGACGATGCGAATGATGATATTTGTAGTTTGAATCAATCGATGTTTTCTGATCTGATTCAGGCGGGTAACAATAAAGAGGTGACGGAAAAGGCGGTAGGTGGATTGGGAGTTGGGGGTGAGGCATTGAAGATTGATTTTCCTAAATCGAGGGTAGTGGATAGTAAAATCAGTCCTTTGGTTGGTTAACTTGGTTCTGAGATATGTTGAAAAGATGGTTCTCTATCCTTGAGGTCTATATGCTGATTTCAGATATGCTCGATGGTCATATTATGGCTCCTGAATTTGTTTTTTTTTTAACTACTCACAGGTGAGCGGTATAGCAATCCAAGTTTGGGTCTTCAATTTGTTGAATCATTTCTTACATTTGCCGGACAAAGCGTTGTTTTTTCGTCGTCCTTTCATAAATGTGGCTATGACAGGATGGCCGAAGAGAGGGATGTCTATAAATTCTTGCTTTGGTAATATTTCTGTTCATTCTTCCCTTTCCTTACCGAGCTTTGTTTCAGGTTTCAAAGGAGCTAATGTTATTGCCGATAATCCAATTCATAATACTATGCAGATGGATGTACCGAATAAGAATGTGGTTCAGATTGAGACTCTTGGTGATTACGGGTTTTGGAAGGAGTGGAGTTGGGATCGGGTGGAGACGAGGTGGATAGTGTTGGTTCAAAGCGGAAGCAGATTGCTGATTATGCCGAATGTTTTTCTGATGATTGGGTGGGTGTTGTAGACAGCCAATTTGTTTAGGTTGGAAGCTTTTGATAAGAATGGGGTTAGTGTTTGTATGTTTGAAGCGGTGGGTAGGTTTAGGAATGGTTGTGAGGGTGTTTCCAAAGGTACCTCACCTATGGTGAGGAAGCTCCGGAATTTAGAATGGAACCTAAAATATCAGAGGAGGTCTAATAAGCCTGATGTTGGAGGTAGTTTGTCTTAGGTGGATCAATGAGGATTATCGGTTGGAATATTAGAGGTTGGGGGGGGGTGCATACTAAGAAGAGAGCGGTTCAAGAAATGTGTAGAGAGTTTAAACCGTGGATTGTGGTTATTCAAGAGACTAAAAAATAGTCGGTAGGTAGGAGGTTGATGCGTAGTTTATGGGGGGTTACCTAGAATAGGAAATGAGTTTGTTTACCGATCGTGGGTTCTTCAAGAGGGATTCTTATTATATAAGATATTGATAAAGTAGTGGATGGTGAGGTAATGATTGGTTCTTTTTGTCTGTCAGTGGGGTTCAAAAATTTGGTTGATGGGTTTTCGTGGAAACTTTCGGGTGTTTATGATCCTAATGGATACAGAGATAGGGAGGTTTTTGGATGGAGATCCGTGATGTGGCCAATGATAATGTTTGATTCGGGATTTTAATATGGTTAGATCTGAGGAGGAGCGAAATAGAGAGACAAGGGTGACTAAGAGTATGAGGATATTTTCTTTTCTCATTTGGATCTTGCTTTGGTGGACTATCCTTAATTAGGTGGTTAGTTTATTTGGTCTAACCTTCAGGAGAACGCTCTCTGTTGTAGATTGTATAGGCGTTTAGGTTCGGTTGATTGGGATGCTTATTTTCCTCGTTTGACTCAAAATATTCTGCCTAAACTGATTTTTGATCATACCTCTGTTGCTTTCGGTTGAGTTGGTTCATCAAGGTCCTTATCCTTTCCGATTTGACAACATGTGGCTTTCCCATAGTCAGTTCACTGATGAGGTTAAAGATTGGTGGGAGGAGAGGGATAGGGATGAGTCTAGATTTGCTGGATTTTCTTTTTTGAGAACTCTCAAGTTTTTGAGAAGTAAGATTAAAGGATGGAATCGTGAGTGTTTTGGGGATATGTCTATGCGTAAGAAAAATATGTTTGATGAAATTGAACAGTTGGACTTGTGGGAACAGACAAGGGGGCTTCTGAAGGGGGAGAGGGAGATGAGGAATTGTAAGACGATTGAGTTGGATAATATTCTCAGACTGGAGGAGATTAGTTGGAGACAGAAATCGATAGCTACTTGGATTAAAGAAGGGGATGAGAATACTAGATTCTTTCATAAAGTGGCTATTAGCAGATCTAAAATGAATGCTATTACTAATCTTTTGGTGGATGTGGAGAAATTTGAGGATGCGGGTGGTATCACGAAAGATATGGAGGAATTTTATGGTAAGCTGTATAATTCGGAGCAAGATTTGATTTTGTCTTAGGAATGTTCCTGGGATGGTTTATCCTCCGGTCAGGCTGTGTGGTTGGAGAGACCTTTTGATATTGATGAGGTTAGAAAGGCTATTATGGGAATGGAGAGAGATAAGGCATCGGGGCCATATGGCTTTACTATGGCTTTTTTTCAAGATTGTTGGGAGGCGATCAAAGAGGATCTTATGGGGGTGTTTACTGAGTTTTTTCTTAATGGTGTGATTAATAAGATTACCAATGAAACTTTTCTGGTGTTGATTGCCAAGAAGTCAAGGGCCAGTGAGCTTAAGGATTTTAGACCCATTTGTCTGATTACTAGTGTTTATAAGATTATTGTGAAGGTTCTGGTTGGGAGGCTTAAAGGGGTGATTGGGGGATTAGTTTCTCTGAATCAATTGACTTTTGTTGCTAGGAGACAAATTTTGGATTGTGTTCTGGTGGCAAATGAGGTGGTGGAGGAAAGAGAGAGAAGTGGTATTCCTGGTTTCATGTGCAAATTGGATTGGGAGAAGGCTTATGATAGGGTGGAATGGGGTTTCATTGATTTTGTTTTAGAATGGAAGGGGTTTGGTATTACATTGAGAAAGTGGTTGTTTGTCAAAGGTTTCCTTTTCATTTATTTTTAATGGGAGTGTTCATGGTCATTTTGAGTTGTCTAGAGGAATTGGACAAGGTGATCCCCTTTCTCCTTTTCACTTTACTCTAGTGGGGGGTGCTTTAAGTAGGTTTCTTTTTTTGGCTGAGAACATGGGTCTTCTTACTAGTTTTTGGTGGGAATGAATAGGGTGCCTATTTCTCATTTGCAATATGCTGATGATACCATATTGTTTTCTGAGGCCGTTGAGAGGCACGCATATTGGATTAAGGCTATTTTGAGAAGGTTTTTGGTTTTAAGGTTAATGTGGAGAAGTCTTACCATATATGGGTTTCATATGGAGCAGGGTCGGATTCAGCAGTTTGCAGAGTATTTGGGTTATCAAGTTATTCAGTTACTGATTAGATATCTTAGTATTCCTTTAAGGGATAGTGCCAGATCCTTTCCTTTTGGTCTCCTGTTTTTGAGAGGGTTGAAAAGAGATTGACCACTTGGAAAAGGAATTACTTATCCTTAGGCAGCAGAGATACTGTGATTAAATCGGTGTTGGCTAGCCTTCCCATTTATTACTTATCTCTTTTTCGTGTGGCAGTTAGAGTTGTTGAGGCTTTGGAGAAGGCACAAAGGGATTTTATATGGGAGGGAGGGGATCTTAAGAAGGACCACTTGGTTAGATGGATTTTGGTGTGCAAGATTAAAGAAGCGGGTGGTCTTTATTTGGGCAACATTCAATGTCGGAATTCTGCTTTGCTTGGTAAATGGTTATGACGTTTTTGCAATGACATGGAGGCACTTTGGTACAAGATTATTGTAAGCAAGTTTGTGACAGGTTTGAATACTTGGGATATTAACCAATTTGCTATATTTATATGCACAGTCCTTGGAAAGCCATTTCTGCATTAGCTTCTTCCTTTTATCATATGTTTTGGTTTGGGGTGGGTAGGGGTTCATTGATCCGGTTTTGTTATGATTTATAGTGGGGAGAGTACTTTTAAAGTTAAATTCCATAGATTATTTTTGGTGGTACAGCATAGGGATGTTGTGGGTTTTGACATTTTTTCTTGGTTATCCACAGGTTTAGTTTGGAATCTTATGTTCAGAAGAGATCTCAGAATTGCTGAGATGGAGGAGTTAAGAGTTATTGATGTTCTTAAATTTTGTTTCATTGATGTAGAGTGTCGGGATTATCGGGTTTGGCATTTGGAGTCTACTGTTTTTTTCCACTAAATCATTTTTTTTTGCTTCCTTGGTCGGGAGGAGAATCTGACTTCTTGTCACGAACCAAACCTGAAAATCTTAATGGAGTCCCCAAGTTTAAGTTGTAACTCTCACCTCATATCTATATGGGAGTGGATAGGCAATACATAACCAAAATCATTTAATTAAGTAGGATATTATATAAGATAGAGTTATAGAAAGTAATATTATTAATATAATATTCATCACAAAACAATCTTCAAACATAAAACAGCGGAAAGAAAATAATACTAGTCTTATGCTTCAAATCAATCTCTATCAACTATTGAAAATCAAATCTAGTAGGTATTGAATTACAACAAATAAACCCTACTACAAGTTCTATTAAAATCATCAAATAAAACCCTAATAATGACTAATATCTTCATAGCATCCTTGTTCTCCACCTTTACCCTCATGGTCCTTATGTCCATCATCTATAAGTCCTGAAATATTTTGTGCTTGAAAGCGTAAGCTACACTAGCTTTGTAAGTAAACAAGTCTAACAATGTTTATGATTGAAGTAGGGACAATGCCACTC
>JAUPMG010191822.1:0-10179 GCA_031762675.1 Pachysandra terminalis
GATCCAAGTGCACAAAGATGCTCAACTGTGATATACGTGGAGCTATCTTGGTATGATACATTTCAAGGCGCCAAACCGTAAGAGCCTGATGAAGTCTGGTTGTTGACGACAGAATAATTACCATGATGCAACAGAAGGGTGGTTGAGCTCCTTGGATCCATTTATGAATTTATGGAACGGTGGAGTCAACCAATCAATAATATACCTATTTTTTCCCCAATCGCATGAATTGGAGGGCATCGGCATTATAGCCGCTTCTAGTCTACGCTTAACGACGAATGGAGTGGGGACAAGATGTATGGTTGTTTATAACTGTTCCAGAAGTCAGGGTAGAGCTGATTCTTGTGTAGCATATGACAAGGGGATGAGCTTCACTACAAGGACCGCCTGGTATTGGGAAAGACTTCTGTACGCAGATGAGGAAAGAGTGAACAGGTTTGCAGAACGTATTACCTTCCACCAGTAATTTATATACTAAAGGATCTCTATTTCCTTTTACTGGAAATAGTTGGGCATGACGTCGATTGGACTGTGAGGTGTGCCAAAAGACATAAGGCCAAACTTTTTGCTTGCCCCACATTTGACAATCTCATGCCAATTCCAGAATTGTGCAAAGATTTCCATTGACTTTTGACTGCCTTCCAAAATGTGATAAGGTTGACATGGTCTTGCGAGACCAACATAATGCTTTTGTGTCATGGGGGGAGATCTATTAGTGGCACTCACAAGATAAATAAACAAGTAGAGTGAAACTTTTAACAGGGAGTTTAAGATGGGGGCATGATTTAACCATGTCAAAAGTTTTTCATATATTAGGTATATGTTGCAGCGATTCAGCGAAGGCTTGATGATCTTTTTCTTGTCTATTTTTTTCTTTTCTATTTCTTGCTTGTGCAGTTTGTAACAAAATGTACCTTCTGTTCTATTGCCCATTTACTTGGTCGAAGTGACTCAAAAATATTGTCCAAATCAATGCTTCTTTTCATCATCGAGGATAGTAAGGTTGAAAAACGATGGGAGTCCTGGATAGTCAAGTAGTTATGTGCAATGATTATGCATTTGGCCATGATTTATTTTAGTGATTCAGTGCACTTTCGGACCAAGGAACCTGGGGAAGCTAGCATAGCTTGCGAAAGAGCGGTTTGATAGCTGATCTTTCTACAAATTGGTTTTTAATGTGGATGGGATGTTGTGAGTATATGCGGCCATTGGCACAGGGAAGATTTTTATTGTAATAAACTGAAACCTGCATAATACCTTTCAATTGGAACATGGAAATGTATAAATAATTCACAAATTTCTCACTCGCAGTATAAAAGTAATTTGTCTTGGTTTGAAAATAACAATAAATTTTGCACACAATTTTGTTGCTTTTGTTACTTCCAACAGATACAAGAAGAACTTTGACTACTTAGCCTTGATTACTGATATAAGTATTGAAACACTATTCATGTGGTTCGACTTGTTATTTATTAATTTACTTTTTAAGTGTTCCCCTCTTTATAAAATATTATTTTTGCAAAAGTCTGTTATGCAGTGTGCCGAAGCAGAAAATATCAAAGAAAAGAAAGCAGAAGTTACACGATCACCAAGTAGATGTAGCTGTTAATGGTGAAGTAGTAACCTCATCTGATGATGGAAGGTCAATGAAGAAGAAGCGAAGGAGTTGAGTATGTGAATTAAACAAGTCAAAATTTTCTGATAATACATTTAATTATATAAATTATTGCACCAGTTAAGCTTAGATCTGTTCTTGGTGAGAGCTAAATGTATGTGGCCGGACATGAAGAAATCTGCCGACTATATCAAACCAGGTTAGCATTTTGTCTAATTTAATCATTGTAAATTTTGCTCTACCATCTTTGTCCACAATTAATCTTGTGTTACATAGTATCGGCGTGTCTGTGCCAATCCTTTTGATTTTTAATCAGTTAAGATTGATGATTTGGATGTGTTATTAAGTTATTTTGTGTATTTGGAACTCGAAATCTTTAGAGGGATGAACTGCTATTACTCAAATCCTGAGTAAAGGCATGACATTTGAGTCATGGATATTGTTCAGAGACTGAGAGATCTGTCATAAATATTGTGGTTCCAATTGAAGGATCTGAATAAGCTTGATTGGTCAAAGTTATCATCAATGAGCTTTTGAACTAGATAATCATTGTTACGTGCATGTTAGTAGATTATTGCTACGTGCATTTTAGTAGATTATTGCTACGTGCGTAGTTGTTGGTAGGCGTTTGGGATTAGGTTGCATGATCAGTTTGTTATTTTCAGTCAAAGTTAAATGGGTCATCTTAGGTGTTGGGTTAGTAGCAAAGTTTTCAAGGATCGGCCAGGACTGGTCCGTATCTGGATCGGCCAGGACCGGTCCGATTCTAAGCCACGATACAATTATTGTATAAAGTGGCTTTGGATCGGACCAGTTCAACCGATACCGGTACGGACTGGCCGGTACAACCAGTCCATCCAAAGTTTTGTTTTGTTTTGTTTTTTTAATTTGTAAATGGAACAGCCCAGCAGGTAGGGCTGGCAATTTTGGCCTAGCCTGTAAAATTGCCAGCCCTACCAGCAGGTATCGACTTGGATCGATCCGGTATCGTCATTCCAGCGATCGGTATCGCCACGCCAGTCCGGCAACTGGTTCGGTCGATCCAATTTTTTTTAATGTGTGATCCAACTTTTGTATCCGATAGGCCGGTACCTGCCCGTATTGTCCGTTCGGATCGGGATTGGTCGGGACCGGTCCGATCCGGGATCGTGATCTCATGACTTAAATCCTTGGTTAGTAGTCATGTTTATCTGGTAGTCAGCAAGTCATTAGCAAGTTTGTAGGAAGTTCGTTTCATCAGCAAGTTTTTTGGGGATTAGGCAAATAAGTGGGGATTGAGAATAATAGAGGTAGGAGGTAGTTAGTCCGAAAGGGAAGAATTATCTTGTTTGGAATATTAAGTGGTATCTTTCTTGTGTTCTTCTTTCGTGGCTTTTATCATCTGATATCAGAGTAAGACTTTCCTGATCGGCTCTTGATGACGATAATTGCGGATGGGACTAGATCATAGGAGGTGAAGAATATCATGTATTATTCAGAACTTTCAGATAGAATAAGTCTTGCTTGATGACCTTGGGACTAGTGTTAACCTCCTACCTTAGTCGGTGTATGAGTAGTTGGCTCTTGACGACGATAATTGCGGAGTGGAATTTTGTGATTCCACTCCAACTAGATGACCGTTCAGTGAAAATACCAAGGGGGTAGTTGAGGATGTATTGATCCAAGTAGACAAATTTTATTTTTCTGTTGATTTTATTTTCTTGGACACACGTACCCAAGCTCTCATCATTTTAGACTGCCCATTCCTTGCGACTTCCAATGCTCTAATCAACTGTAGGAATGGAATCACAAAATTCTTTTGGAAACATAGACTATGGAATTGAACATTTTTAATATCCGTAAACAACTTGGGATTATGATGATGTGCTTGAGATAAACTTGATTGAAACCCTTGTGCAAGACTAGTTTCTTCAACTATCTCTCTCTGATCCCCTTGACGCTTATTTAGCTCATTTTAATGGTTTTGATGAGGATTCTATAATTAATTCTGTAAATGCTTTGTTAGACTTTGTTCCAATGATGAAAACTAACAAATGGAGAATACATTTTTAGAAGTAGCCACTTCGTGATATCATCCCCCTCCCGTCAAGTGTCCAAAACACCAAAACTTGGGTTGAAATCGCTATCAGCTGAACTTAAATATGCATTCTTGGATGGGCAGAAACATTTCCTTTCTTCACAATTAGATCACACCCAGGAGGAAAAATTAATTGGTGTTCTTACAGAACACAAAGGTGCAATAGGATGGACTATAACTGATATTAAGGAAACCCGTCCCTTAATTTGAAACTTTTGGATGTAAGGATATATACCCTATTTCTGATAGTAAGTGGGTAAGTCTTGTATTTATGGATGATTTTTTTGTTTTTGGCAATTCCTTCGATGATTGTTTGAGTAACTTGGAAAAATTGTTGATTGGAGGAGAAAAACCTCATTCTGAACTAGGAGAAATGCCATTTCATGGTCTCTAAAGGGATCGTGCTTGGTCACATTGTATCTTCTCAAGGAATTGAAGTGGACAGAGCCTAACTTGAATTGATAGCCAATTTGCGTACCCCAAAGACCACTAATGACGTTAGATCTTTTTTAGGCCATGTAGGATTTTATAGGGGTTTATTAAAGTTTTTAGTTCAATATCTAGACCACTATGCAAACTTATGTCAAAGGAAAACTCATTTGAGTGGACCAAGGCGTGCAAGAAAGCTTTTTCAAAGTTAAAAGGTATGCTAATTTTTACTCTAATTATGCAACCTCTTGATTAGAGTTTTCCCTTTGAAATCATGTGTGATGCTAGTAATTATGCGGTTGGGGCCGTGCTAGGGCAACGTAAGGACAAGAAGCTTGTGTCATTTACTATGGAAGTAGGATCTTGAACAATACCCAGATGAATTATTCCACTACAGAAAATGACCTCCTTGTTTTAGTCTTTGCACTCAACAAATTTCGGTCTTAGTTGATAGGAACCCATATTATCATTTTCACTAACCATGCGACTTTAAGATACCTTCTAACCAAGAAGGATACAAAGCCCTACTATTTAGGTGGATCCTCTTACTCCAAGATTTTTAATCTAGCAATAAAAGATAAATGAGGAGTAGAAAGTGTAGTGACGAATCATTTGTCCAGACTTGTATTTTCTGAATCATTGGAGACAATACTAATCAAAGAAACATTCCCCGATGAACAACTCTTTAGTGTCTCTCATTTTCCTTTGTTTGCAGACAGGGGCGGAGCCACATAGGGGCGAGGGGTGGCAATTGCCCCCCCTCAAATTTTTTATTTATTTATAAATTTGACTTAGATTTATTATTTTTATAATACATTACAAATTGGCCCCTCTCAAAATTTTTTTTGCCCCCCTAAATTTTTTTCTTGCCTCTAAAACAAATAGATTTTTAATAATTACATGTTGCCCCCTCAAAACTCTCACGTTTTTTCAAAAAATTTAATAATTACTTTATATATATATATATATATATTTAAAATTAAAAATTTTATCCATTTATTTATATACATAGTCATTTTAACTTTTTAAAATTATTTTTTTACACATATTTTCTTAAAATTAGCCATATACCTATTTATAGGGCGGTCAACGACTCGAACTAGCTCGGCTCGTATGAGCCGAACTTGAGCTCTATAATTAGGCTCACGGGCTGAACTTGAGCCAATAAAAATCTCATTAACTTAATGAGCTTGAACTGAGCTTGGGTAGGCTCAACTCAATTAAAGCTCGACTCGGTTTGTTTAGAAATTATACATCTATATTCCTATATCTTATATTATATATTAATATATTATAAAAAATATTATGCTAGATATAATAGTAATCATAAACTATTATATTATTGTATTTGGACTAAGCTAAGGTTTTTTTGCAAGTTGACGAACTGAACTTGAGCCTAAAATATATTAAACAGCCTGAGCCAAGCCTGATCCCAAAGTCTTTTAACGAGCTTGAGTCGAGCTTGAGCCTTGCTCAAGGATTACAAGCTCGAGCCGAGCTGGACAAAGCTTGGCTTGGCTCGACTCATTTACAACATTATCGATTTATTAATATATGTCAAGGTTTTAAATTTTGTTGAATTTTTTCATTTTTGTTTATGTAGGTAAAATGAAAATCCTAAAATTTTGCTCTAAAAAATTTCGGACATTTTTGACAAATTTTTTTGAAATTGGTCGAAGTAATTAAGTTTGATTAAAATAATAACTTAAAAAATCTAATTATTTTATTGAAATCATCAAAATTTTATAGCGAGTTTTCTTTAATATTGATGAAAATTTTCTATTTATTTTATATAAATAAAGAAAGAATAGAAAAATTTTCTATCAAAATTTCATTCCGGTCCTCCATATCGAAATCATCAAGCAATGATTAGTGAAACGCATTAGAACTTGTTTTTATCTTTTGTAATTTAATTTGAGCCCCTAAGAAAAAAAATTTATAGTTCCGCCCCTGTATGTATGTTTGTATGTATTTTTGTGTGTATATGTGTATATTTAGTATATAAAAGAATATTAATTTTATCAAATTGAATCAAGCTGAATCTATTTCGGTTTAGTTCAGTTTAGATCACGGTAGTTTGGTTTGGTTTGACTGTAGTTTGGTTTTTGGTTTTGTTCATTGTATTTTGGTTTGATTTGGTTTAACCGATCCAAACTGAATCAATTACACCCCTAACTATCATGACCAGAGTATTAATACAACTTGGACACACACACATGTAAGGTGGCTAATTGTAAAATGATAATTTTTTATCTTATTTTAATGAATGAAGAGAAAAATTTTGTTGAAACTTGTACTCAATGATTTATATATTTTTTTTCTTCTAATTTATGGGCTTGAGAACCACACAACCAATCAAATCTTGCCCCCCTACAATAGAATCTTGGCTCCGCCCCTGTTTGCAGATATTGCAAACTATCTTGTTACAGGTACAATTCCCAATCATTAGACCCAACAAGATAAAAACAAATTTTTCACTGAGGTAAAACAATTTTTCTAGGATGACCCGTATTTGTTGTGTGCCTAATTCTCAACACATGAATGCTATTTCTTTTTGTCACTCTGAAGCATGTGGTGGTCACTTTTCAGTCAAAAAGATTGCAACAAAGATTTTGCAATGTGGTTTTTACTGGCCCACTCTTTTAAGGACACTTGTGATTTTTGTAAAGCATATGAGCCTTGTCAAAAATTGGGAGGAAGCTCCCGTTGAAATATGATGCATCTTCACCCAATTTTAATTATTGAGATATTTGATTGTTGGGACATCGATTTCATAGGACCATTCCCTCGTTCTTTTGGATATCTTTATATCTTAGTAGCCGTTGATTATGTTTCAAAAATGAATTTAGGTTGTTCCATGCAAAACCAACGATTACAAAATGGTTTTGAGGTTCTTAAAAGAAAATATTTTATCAAGGTTTGGAACACCTCAAGCCATTATCAGTGATGGGGGTAAATACTTTTGTAATCGTCCTTCTGAGACGTAGATGAAAAAGTATGGGATTACCCATAAAGTTGGCACATCCTATCACCCACAGACAAGTGGACAAGTAGAAATATCCAATCGGGAGATAAAGAATATTTTACAAAAAGCGGTTAATCAAGTTTGTAAAGATTGATCATTACGACTGATCAATGCGCTTTGGGCTTACCGAACGGCTTTCAAAATCCCCGATTGGAATGTCCCCCTATCGATTAATCTTTGAGAAGGCTTCTCATTAATTTACTTGTGGAACTGGAACACAAGGTTTACTGGGCAATAAAGACACTCAATTTTAATAAGGATAAAGCAGGTTCGCTCCGCAAGCTCCAACTCAATGAGTTGGAACAAATCTAACATGTTGGTTATAAGAGTGCCACTCTATAATGGACAAATGAAGGTATTCCATGATTAGAACATCCTTCGCAAGACTTTTGAACCATCTCAAAAAGTTCTCTTGTACAACTCTAGGCTCCATCTTTTTCCATGTACGTTGAGAACTCGTTCGACCGGTCCTTTTGTTGTGAAAAGTGTTTATCCCTATGGGACTGTTGAGATTGAAAATACAAAGAAGTGTAATATTTTCAAAGTCAATGGACAACGTTTGAAACCGTTCTTGAAAAAAATTATCTCAGAAGTTGAGTCCACGACTCTAGATGATCCTGTTTACCGGGATTGATCCTTTCTCTCACTTGAGAAAGCTTTTCTTTTATGTTATTTGGTTTTAGTTTGCTTGGTGTATATTAGTCCTTTTTTTCCTGATGTTTTCCTACTCCCTTTATCTCTTTATAACATCTCAGTGTTTATGATGCTTCCTTGTTGAAACTTGATGGCGATGTTCAATTTTGGTTGGGGGTGGGTCATTGTTACTATTGACTGTCATACTCCTTCCTTTAGAAATAAAATAAAATAAATCCTTAGCTGTATATTTTTTGCTCGTTTTATCGTTTGGGCAATTAAATTCTAGATTATGATGGCACATGGTGAAAAATCTTAGTCAGTCGAATTCTAATGTTTTTAATGTTGAGTCCTTGTTACTAACTCTCTTGTAGTGAATCTTAAAAAAATAAAAAAAACTGATGATCTTTTTCACTACACATTTGACTGATTTCTGGAGCTTAAGTTGAATTTAGTAGTTGTTGACTTAATAATTAGCTGGAGTGTAAGGAGAGACCAAGTCCAATGAGTTTTAACTACCTGTTCACTTGGTTGGCTGGGAAAGAAGAAAAACAGAACTAGGTATATATGAACTTTGAAAAGCAACCAGTGAATTAGGCTAGGTACAACGAAAAGGTCTACCTATAAAAAAAAAAAAAAAGAAAAACAAAAGGATGTTGAAAGTTTCAATGATTGATGCTTATGTAAAATAGGGTGAAAGCCGTCGACGTAAATACACGAGCAAATTAAAAGTTTCAATGATTCACGTGCTCTCCATGTTACAATATTTTAAAATTTCTCTAATAGGGTGTCAGTGATTTGGACTCCTTATTTAATAGTTAGAATAAACAGTTGAAAATCTAAAATAACTTGTGTCTCAATAATTATGAATTTGATGTATTGGTTGATTGATTTGGATAGCAATTTTTTTTCTTTTAATTTTGTTAAAAAAAGATGGAGGATTGTTGGTCTTGCTTTACAATTATTATTCTCATTCCTTGTACTCTCCCTTTTTAATCTAAGTTGATAATATTGTCATAATCATGTGGCTCATAAACAAACCTTACTAATGAACCATGATTTAATTAGGGCTGAAGATGGTGTCTAGTTCAGCCGAGGTATATCTATAGGTTGTTGCACCTGGTTTGAATTTTGTGGGTATATTCACTGCAAACCCCCACGAGTCAAACTCGTCCACTAGGGGTAACCTAGGGGTTTAAGGGCTCGTTGCATATGTTTAATTCAGTCGAGAGAATTTGCGAAAGTGGAAATTTTCTTTTGATTAAGGGCTTTCCTCCCTTGTTTCCTTCATCCATTTTGTTTTGTTTCCATATTTGTTATTCTGGTGGATTGCGTGGATTGCTAAATACTAGCAATATGCTGGATGGGGAGTGTGATAATTGCTTAAAATTGTATTATTTAAATAGTTTTGATAGGCATTATTTGCATTTCTTAAGTATCTATTTTTGTATTTACACGCAAATATTTGGGTTTACTTTTCACCGAATCACCGTTGCATAATACATGTTTTGCGTACTTTCTCAAGTAGGAAATCAAAATCAACTTACCAATAATGTAGAGATTAAGCATCCAAGAGGATTCACGGAACAGATTAATTGAGCAAAGCTTTGAGAGGAATTGGCAAGTCAAAACTGTTTGGGAGTCCAAATCAAGAGAGAAAATCGTCCAAACCTAAATTTAGAAACAAAATCTAGGAAGCAAATATTTGATATAGTCTCGGTGAATTGAACATAACTTTTTCATCAAATATCGTATGGATTAAATTATTGATGAATTGGAAATAATACTTCAATACCTACAATATTGTATTTCATGAAAATTTCGTGAATCGACTTCCAGACAGGTCAAAAGGGCTCTGAAAGTGATTGCGGTTTTCTAAACCAGGAATTAGCAACTCAACCTTCTAAATTGGTCTCTCCTTTCCTCTTTCATTGGGAAGTTTCCCTTAGTGCTAGTATATATACATGAGGAGGAGCACGAAATTGGGTGGTTAGTTTTTGTTTTGGGTTTTGGGAAGAGGTCAAGACTTCTACTTCTTCTCTTCCTCTTTTAGTTTTGTTTTGGGTTTAGTTTATTATTTTTCATGGCTTTTATTGTGTGAATGAGTGGCTAGGCTGCTAGCTAAGGTTAGAGGTGAAGTTTGATGATTCACAAGTTGGCATGAAGATGATGTGGTTAATAAAGAGGCATGGATACTATTGGCCGAAGGATTGCCTTTAGTACGCTAAAGGATGCCAGCAGTGCCAAAGACATGGACCTGTCCGGCATGCATTGACCGATGGTTTGCTGTCACGCCCCGGATCCCAGTGACTCAGATCCCAACGTGGGATGGCACGGATCACGAGGTATGACCTTCGGGATCTATTGCTAGACCGCGGATCGTATATCATAACCACTAAA
>JAUPMG010191833.1:0-10179 GCA_031762675.1 Pachysandra terminalis
TGTGTACCTAATTATAGAGCTGAAGTTCGGCTCATACGAGCCGAGCTAGCTTGACTTATTGACAACCCTATAGATAGATATAAGACTAATTTAAAAAAAAAATATGTAAAAGTGGAATTTTAAAAAATTAAAATAAACATATATAGGTATAAAATTGTAATTTTATAATATATACACACAAAATAACAATTATTAAAAAGTAAAAAACGCAGAGTATTTTTAGGGGGCCAACATGTAGTGCCACTCCACCCATGGTAGGTGGAGTGGCATACATACACACGATTTTCAAAACCTTTGGGGGGGGGCATCCCCCGCCCCCCGCGGCTCCGCCTCGGCGGTCATCCCAATCTGTCAAAAACTGTATCTTCAATCAGATCATGTGCATCTAAATCACTTCCAACTGACTCCATCCATGTCCTTTAATCGTCTTGCCCTTTATGATGTTTCAAGATGTATCTTCTCACACCTAATAGGCGCGTCTTAGGTCTACATTTATACCATTTTAACCTACTTTTCTTTATCTTATCTCCTATTTAAGTAACTCATAGAAACTTCCAAATATGTTAATTCCTAATCTTTCCTAGTTTTTCCACACATCCATCTTAACATACTCATCTTAGCAACACTCATTATATGAATATGTTACTTCTTTGTTGCCCAACATTTTGCTCCATATATCATAGTTGACCAAATAGTTGCCTTATAAAATTTTCCTTTGAGCTTGAGTGAAATATGTCAATCACATCATACTCCAAAAGGCATCTATATCCACTTAACCATCCAGCTCTAGTTCTATGTGCAACATCCTCAATGATATCCCCCTCTTTATGGATAATTGTTCCAAGATAATGCAAGCATAGTATTTAAACTCGGTATCGGATCGAGGATCGTCCCAGTCCAATACCGAGTTGGATCGGCCGATCCAAAACATGGCCCAATTGTTTTATTTTTTTTTTAAAACAGAAAATTTTTTAGGGGTGTTGGACGATCCAATATGGATCGTCCGATCTAATTAGTGTGACCGAGTTAGAGAATTTATAATAAATTAAGGATCGTGGAATTGGATTTTGGGATAAAAGAATTAATTTGATTAATTATGTTAAGTGAACAGGAATTGGGTTTTATACCCCACAAACAAAATAAACTAACTAGTGCTATTACAATAATAACCCTTGTTCTTTCTAACACTCCCTTGTTATTTCTAACACTCCCCCTCAAGCTGAAGCATAGATATCGATCATGCCCAGTTTGCAAAGAGAGGATCTTAGAAGAGAGGGACCAACAAGCTTTGTGAGAACATCTGTAGTCTGCTCTGATGATGGCACAAACTTGGGAACGATAACACTGGACCGGACTTTCTCCCGAATGAAATGAACATCGATCTCAATGTGTTTGGTTCTCCCATGTAGAACCGAATCAGATGAAAGCAATATTGCCGACTTGTTATCACGGTATAGAAGTGAAGGTAACCGAGTAGGAAAGCCAAGCTCCCTAAGGATAGAGTGGAGCCACATAATCTTACAAGTGCTTCAGGCCATAGCCCTATACTCAGCCTATGCAGAAGATCGGGAAACCACAGACTGCTTCTTACTTTTCCAGGAAATAAAATGATTCCCATAAAAGGAACAAATACCAGACGTGGATCTCCTATCGGTTTTGGACCCAACATAGTCCGCATCAGAGAAGCATGAGACTTTACAAGAAATGTTGGAGTCATAAACAAGACCAAGGCCTGGACAAGACTTAAGATACCTCAAAATATGATATATCCGTGGTGCATACATAAACTGACTCATCAAGCTAACAGCAAAAGCTAAATCAGGCCGGGTATTGGTCAAGTAGATAAGCCTCCCAACCAATCATTGATAGATATGCGGATCAGGTAAAGGATCACCAGACTCAGCTGACAGCTTGATATTAACATCCATAGGAGCAGATCCTGGTCTGCATCCTGTCATCCCAGTATCACTCAAGAGATCTAAGGCGTACTTCCGTTGAGAGAGAGAAATACCACGTTTAGATCGAGCAACTTCTATGCCAAGAAAATACTTCAGGCTACCCAAATCCTTAATGTCAAAAGCAGAACTAATGTCCTTCTTGACATGAGTAATCCCAACATCATCATCTCCAGTCAAGATGATATCATCAACATAGACAGATAACATCACACACTTTCCTTTAGAGTTGCGCCGAAGAAAGCATGTATGATCATTATGACATCTCGAGAAACCCATGTTGAGAACCACATCGCTGAACCGAGTAAACCAAGCTCTGGGAGACTGCTTCAACCCATACAACGACTTCTTCAGTCGACAAACCATGCCGGCATACTCCCCCTCAGCCCGAAAACCTTGAGGAGGATTCATATAGATAGTCTCATCGAGGTCCCCGTTCAAAAAAGCATTTTTGACATCCATCTGGTGTAGGGGCCAGGAATGAGAGGCAACAAGTGAAATCAAGAGCGAACAGTGGTGAGTTTTGCGACCGGAGCAAAAGTGGCAGTAAAGTCCTTGCCAGGCACCTGAGTAAAGCCCTTGGCGACAAGTCGGGCTTTAAAACGATTAACAGTCCCATCGGCATTGTGCTTGACACTGAACACCCATCGACAGCCCACTGTTTTATCCCCCTTAGGAAAAGGAACCAATTCCCAAGTGTGATTAGCCTGTAACACCCCCATTTCCTCCTGCATAGCAGAAGTCCAAGCCGGACTGGAAAGAGCCTCCCGGACTGACCGAGGAATGGAAATAGAATCAACTGCCCCAAGAAATCCCAGAAAAGAGGTAGATAAAGCACTATACGACATATGGTGTTCAATAGGATGGTCAGTGCTACAAGATAGGTTAAGGCGATAAGGAGGACGACGATCCCAGATAGGGTATCATCGGGGTGAGAGAGAGGAGGAAGGAGAGAGAGTACCTTCATTCAGAGAGGATATCGGCATGGGGGGCCGAGGGCGACGGCTATACTAGATAATGAGTGTACCTACAACAGAAGGTAAGGTGTCCAGAGAAACAACACTAATATCATTAGAAGTATCATTACAAACACTAGTAGGAGCATCGAAAATAGGAAGAGGACAGGGGATAAATGAGTCAGAAGAAGGGTGCGGCTGCACGTCACATCAGAACGGGGGAAAAAAGGAGTAGACTCCCAGAAAGTGACATCAAGGGAGTTTATCATACGCCCAGAGGAAGGATCAAAACATCGATACCCCTTAGAGTGGGAAGCATAGCCCATGAAGGCGCACCGGATCGACTTATCGTCAAGCTTTGTCTGAGAAGGATGTCGATCTTGAACAAAGCATACACACCCAAAAACCCGGGGGGAAGAGGAAACAAGGGTTTATTGGGCTGAAGAACACTAAATAGGGAAGACCCTCCTAGTATTTTGCTAGGAACCCGATTAATAAGATAAGTGGCTGTAAGCACAGCCATATGCCAGAAAGACTTAGGGACAGAGAACCCCCGAAAAAGACATCGGGCAACTTCCATAAGATGGCGGTTTTTGCGTTCAGTTACCCCGTTTTGTTCAGGGGTATAAGGACAAGTGAGCTGTTGAAGAATGCCCAATTTGGACAAGTGAACCACTAGATCATTGGTGATGTATTCCCCCCCATTATCAGTCCGAAGACCCCGAACTACAGTGGAAAATTGGGTTTTAACCATAGTAAGAAACTAGCACAAGGTAACAAGTACATCAGATTTTTTCTTAAGCAAGTAGACCCAAGTACACCTAGAAAAATCATCAATAAATGTGACATAATATCGATGACCTGACCTAGCAATAATCGGGGAGTGCCCGCAAACATTGGAGTGAATCAAATCAAATATAGTAGGAGAACGTTGCATACGAGAAATATAAGGCTTTCGACAATGTTTTAAAAGTTCACACACATGACATTTAAATTGAGATTGTTTGCAAGCAACAGAGAAACTAGGAAACATTAAACAAAGGTACTGAAAAATTAACATGGCCCAAACGGGAATGCCACAAATGAATGTCGTGGGCAAAAACAGAAAAAGAAAAATCAAACACAGGAGTAGTAGTAGCTCGCAAAGCATGATCAGGAGGCTGAGAAGGTGGTGGGTCCCCAAATGAGTATAGCCTATTGCGCTCATACCCCCTGCCAAAAACATTCTTTGAAGTCCGGTCCTGCAAGAAGCAACAATCAGATAAGAAGATGACAGCACAATCAAGGGATTTTGCAAGACGACTAACAGATAAGAGGTTAAAAGCAAATTTCGGAACATGAAAAATGGAGGGAAGAATAATATCCGATGATAGTTTGACTGTTCCTTCATTACTAATCGTAGCAACGGATCCATCAGCCAAACGTACAGATCTGTGAGTATGAGTCAATGGGGAAGAAAAAAGGGATAACTCACCCGTCATATGATCATTCGCACCGGAGTCCAGAACCCATGAGGGGGACTCAGAGCGAACATGGAAGGCAGTGGGGATACCTAAGGATAAAGTAGTAGTGGAGGCAACCAAGGGAATGGAAGGAACTGAAGTCGAGGTGGAGCCCGGCAATGACATATGGGCAATCTGGGCCTGAAGTGCTGCCACCTGAGCAAAAAGGGAAAGAGCAAGAGGCTCTGAGGTCTCGACAACTGCAACAGCTCTAGGAGGGGGACCATTCTTCTTTTGGAATTGTATCCTCAACTCAGGGTGAAGTTTCCAGCAAGTGTCCTTTAGGTGTCCAGGATTCCCACAGTGACAACAGACCACCCTCTTTCTCCCAGAAGACCGAGTATTATACGGACCCGCAGAGGTAGCAAAAGCCATCTGATCGGTTACCTCTCCAGTAGTAGGTATGGAGGTAAGAGTAGAAATAAGATGCCGATGCTCCTCCTGATCTTTCATAGCAAAAACATCCATCAAGGATGGCACCGGAGTCGAGTTTAGAATCTGGGTACGGAGATTCTCAAACTCGGGTTTAAGCCCCATAAGAAAAGCAAAAGTGTGAAGGTGGTCCAACTTCTTGACAGCCACAGACGCCATCGTCCCAAAGTCACTGACTAGATCATATTGGGCCATCTCATCCCATCGAGTCTGTAGGTAGCCAAAGTACTGAGACACAGTCAATCCAAGGCTCTCCTGAGTGACACGTGCAACCTCCTAGTACAACTCAAAGTGTCGAGCCTCATTCCGAGAATGAGCATACATCGGAGTCAAAGCAGTCCAGAGACTATCAACAGTCTCATGATATATCAACATATTAAAAATATGTGGCTCCATAGATCCAACTCAAGATTAGACAGTTATCAATATCCCATTGATCTGCCTTAGGATCATTATCAGCTGGACGTGGAGCTTTTCCCAAAAGCCAAGCAGACTTACTTCGGCCACCAATAAACAGCTTCAAGGACCGAGACCATGCTGCAAAATTGCGTCCATTCAACAGGACGCTAGTAACTCTCCCACCGGTCAGAGGAGGTGCCAAATCCGAACGGGCACTAGATGATTCTGCCATAGAGAATCAAAGCAACAACAACCGATGGAAAGAAAAAAAAAAAAAGGAAAAGAAGGATGCAATAGCCTTCTAGGGCATCAGCAAGTCACAAAGTGACAAAAAAATTGTGGTTCGTTAAACCACAGGGAGCAGCATAAGAAGAAAAGCAATAGGTTTACTTAGAATAGCATAGAGCCAAACTTGGGGCTGCCAAAGGACAAAGCCGCGCGAGAAAAAAAAAGAAGGGCGAGGGCGGCCTGCTGCGCGCGCGAGAAGAAAAGGAAAAAATGGGGTCGCCTGCTGCGCGCGCGAGAAGAAAAAGGAAGCAGGTGGCGCGGCAGCCTGCTGTGCGCGCAAGAAGAAAAAGGGAAGAAGGTGAGGGTCGCCTGTTGTGCGCGCGAGAAGAAAAAAGAAGAAGGTGGCGCGACCGCCTGCTGTACGCGCAAGAAAAAAAGGGAAGAAGGTGGGGGTCACCTGCTACGTGCGCGAGAAGAAAAGGGAAGAAGGTGGGGGTCGCCTGCTACGTGCGCGAGAAGAAAAGGGAAGAAGGTGGGGGGTCGCCTGCTGCGCGCGCAAGAAGAAAGGGGAAGAAGGTGGTGGCTGGCCTGCTGCTGCGCGCGCGAGAAGGAAGGTAAGAGGGTTGCGGTAGCTTGGCTGTGGTGGCTGGGCTGTGGTGGTGGCGGCGGCGAGAGGTGGTGGTGACGGCGGCGGTGGTGGTGGTGAAAGGTAGGGTTAGGGTTAGGGTTTGTTTGCTCTGATACCAAATTGATTTTGGGAGAAAAGAATTAATTTGATTAATTATGTTAAGTGAACAGTATTTGGGTTTTATACCCACAAACAAAATAAAATGCTATTACAATAATAACCCTTGTTATTTCTAACACACGGATCGTCCCTGGTTGATCACGAGTTGGATCGACCGATCCCAAACTGTCGGGAATCATCTGGTTCTTAATTCCTACCATCGCTTTCCCATGCTATCATTTTTACTAAAGCTACACTTGACATACTCAGTCTTAACTCGATCTTGTTTCGAAACCTTTTGATTCCAAGGTATCCTTTCATTATTCTAGTTTTACCTTTCTAATTTGGTCCACCAAAACCACATAACATATACCAAGACACCCTCCCTTGAATATGAGTTATTGACCATAATCAAAGCAAAAAGATAAAGACTTATAGCTGACTTCTGATGTAAGCAAATTGTTATTTGTCTCAAAACCAATTGTTTTCACCCTAGTTACCTGCTCCTTCCTCAGATATGACCTTAATGATATCGATGTACCTAATTGTAACTCCTATTCTGTCAAAAACTCGCCAAATAAAATTCCTAAATACGCCATTATATAATTTCTCTAGATCAATAAAAATCATATGAAGGTCTCCCTTTTCTCTCTAAACCTCTTCATTACTTGTCCAAGTAAAAACTGAACTTCAATGATGACCTTCCTGGCATAAACCAAAACTGATTTTTTGACATTCAGGCCATTTTTCTTAATCTTTGCTCCATGACTCTTCCTTGTAATTTCATGGTGTTACTTTTGAGCTTAATTCCACGATAATTGGTACAATCTTTAGATGTCACATTTGTTCT
Organism: Pachysandra terminalis; assembly: GCA_031762675.1. Classification (NCBI taxonomy): domain Eukaryota; kingdom Viridiplantae; phylum Streptophyta; class Magnoliopsida; order Buxales; family Buxaceae; genus Pachysandra; species Pachysandra terminalis. The sequence continues at coordinate 7,050 of JAUPMG010191833.1, forward strand.
TATTTATAGGCACTACAATGCCCTTTAAGTAGTCGACATTTTCCTAGTCCTTAAATTTCTATCAAATAATTTGGCTAACCAAGATGCACCAATGCTAGAGCCTTTCCTAGTTTCGTCTTGGTTAAAGCTCCCTTCATCAGTAATGCTAACCCTACAAATATAGTAGTGTTCTCTTGTCTCCCCAATGCTCACATCTTCACCGTAAATCTCTCATACCATCACCAATCGATAATTTTCCTAAATATTTTTCTATCATTCTTTATTCTCCTCATACTTTACTAAGATTCTTGAATCTTCACTCTAATGCATTTAAATTGATCTAGACCCCTTCTGTCCTCTCTAAAACTTGCCAACATATAGAAATATTTCTCACCCCCTTTTGTACCTAACATATTATATAGGTAATTATCCTTTTTAGTTTGCTTTTGCATAATTTTATACGTTTCTAACTTCTCAAAATTTCTATTTCTTTCCCAAGTCTTAGGATAAAGCCTATTCTCTTTAACAACCTTTTGAACTTCGTCACTTTACCACCAAGTTTCTATGTGGACTTGAACTTTACCTCTAGATTCTCTTAAGATCACTTTCCTTGCTCGTTTAATGCAATTGGTCATTTCATTTTCATCCTACATTCATGTGGGCTCTGCTTCTAGATCCCATGGTCCTTTCGTAATTTATCTCTAAAAATCACTAATGTTTCTTATTTTAGGTTCCACCATTTATTGTACCATTTTTAATAAATTTTCCTCTCTTCCATCTCCTAATAAAAACATCCATCACATTAGCCTATATTGTGAAGCTAGACTTTCTCCTACAATGACTTTGCAATCTCTGCAGATTGCTAACTCATTCCTCCCAAAAAGGAAAAAGTTTTTTTGGCTCCATTTTGGTCCTCTCTTAAAGGTTATCAGATGTTCAGTTATGTTTTGAAAATAAGTATTTGCTAATGTAAGATTGTAAACCATTGCAAACGCTTCTCCCATCTCATTTCTATATCGAAAGCCTTGTTCTCCATGTATTATATCATAGCCTCCACTGTCTTCTCCGATATGGCCATTTACGTCCCCACATATGAATCTCCTCTCTCCATCAAGAATTGCTCGAATGAATCCATCTATTTCTTCCAAAATTATCTTTTAATGATTTCTTCTAGTCCTACTTGTGGTGTATAGGTACCAATGATGTTAAATACTTGTCTTCCTAAGACTAATTCAACTGTCATTAACCTATTGTTAATTTTTCCAATGCTTATAACATCATCCTTTATTTTATCTGCCATTATTCACATACCATTTCGATTTTACCTTTTCTTGTATATAAAAACTTATACTCGTCAACCTCCTCAGGTTTATCTTCTTTCCATTTAGTCTCCTGTAAACACACTATATTAATTCTCATTCTCTTTAAAAAAAATTCCTATTATGTTCCTTCAAAAAACCCAACAAATAGCCCAAAGGAACAGTCTAATCCACAGTAGCGAGATTTAAATCCATGGATTCCACACAAGGAACTTATGAACCACTAATGCCTAATAAATGGCAAGCAATTAGAGTAATTTCACTTAGTCACTATTTACCTTCAAGCAATAGATGAAGTCCTCATTATTGTCTGATGAAAGTGCCAGATTTTCAAGAACCAGAGCAATGAAGTACATAATTTTCTGCAAGATAAACAAGGCTAGATCAATAGTTACATGTATCTGAGTATGAAATTAATCACCTAAACCATACATAGAATTTAGATAACTAGCAAGAAAAGGGGAAAGAAAGTAAGAAGACTTTGAAGGAAAGAAAAGAAAAAAAAGTGGACATGAAAATGACAAGATATACCTCTGGTCCAACATTGTTCAGCTCTTCGTAACCCCTTTCAATGGCTGTCCTAACAGTAGAATCAAGGGCAATGTCCAAAAATAGAAGATCCCTAAGACGATCGTGGGATTTGAGAAGCAATGGGCGAAGTTCCTCACGAGCCTCCAGCAAACCCTGCAGTTAGGAATTACAAAATATATGTTAAAAAATTGAAACATCATATTGTTAAAGCAACCAGAAAAGAGATCTGCCTATATAATAATCTAGCACACCTCAAGGAGAGCTTCTACGTTCTTATCTTCAACATGATTTAGAACAAATTGCAGCAATTCCTGTTCATAAAATTCATCAAGTAGATATATGAAACTGATTTGTGCAAGTTGAAACATGCTGGTGATCATGGTGACGGATGCTCTAGAAGAGTGATGTTGAAGAATACCGGAAAACCAGATGGCAAGCCTGATACAGGATTTATCTGCACACCAACCATGAAGCCTTGACCCTGAAGGAACAAAGGTCTATCAAGTAAAAAATACCAAATATAAAGAATAAAAAATAAAAAAACATTGTTTATCAGGGCTCTAACCAGTTACCAACTTTACCTTAGCTCTGTAGCCCAGGCAATTCACAGCAGCAGACTCTAGATCTGCACCTGAATGGACTGCCTGCAAGTCATCACCAGGAAATTATAGTCATCACTCGAATTGATGTTATCCATGAGGAATGAAATAGGAATGATTTAAATGATGTCCATATGGCACAGGAAGAAAACATATATACTACTAGAAGTAATTTTTAAACGGCTATAGACAACACTAATGAAAAAATGCATCCAATATTATAATTGTTACATGAACAGGCTGGTGATCATCTTAGAGAAATTTCTTGAAGTTGAAAATCAATAATTAAGGGATAATGATGCAACACCATGCATTTAGGAAAGCTCCAGTCTCTTAATGAAGAAAATGCATAAATCTAAGAATTATTAAATCACTACCCGAAACACCTTTAGCTAAAAATTTCCACTGGAGAAGTTTCCAGATGTTTGACTGGAAATCAGTATCCAAACTCCATGTAATACAGAAACTACTCATAAAATAGTTGGATAGAAATAAAGCTTTGACTAGAAAGGCTTCTGAAGCCAACCTTTAAAGTTCTCATGTAATTCCCTAGATCACGCAATAGACCATCCTTCTGATCCCTCCTGAAGTTCGGTTCAGAATGGATGCCACGATCGTAGCTTAAAAGGCGTTCTTTTGTTATTCCATTTGAATTCAGGGTTTTCCAGTAAGCACTGATATCAAAGTCATTTTTGATATAAT
>JAUPMG010191844.1:0-10179 GCA_031762675.1 Pachysandra terminalis
CCACGCGCCCATACACGTCGATAATTCTATGGAATTCATCACATACGTCCTATGGTGATAAATCACATCTAACCACCAAAATCCACCATATAAATCAAAGTCTTGGTCTAACCGGTCTAGTCTCGGTTCAACTGGTCTAGGTTGTGACAAGTCTGGCGGCAGAAGTAGTTTGTAGGCAACTTCCCCCACTCTCTTGGTAATCTCGAACGGTCCCACGTATCTTGGTGCCAACTTACCTTTATTCCCGAAATGGAATACTCCTCTCATCAGCAAAACCTTGAGGAAGACCCAATCTCCCACTTCAAACTCTAGCTTGCGTCTCCTGGTGTCGGCATAGCTCTTGTACTGGCTCTGTGCTGTGAGAAGCCTGTCCCTGATGACCTTGATCTTTTCTGTTGTCTCAAGAATGATGTCCGGTCCATATCCACAGATTCTCCTCCCTCGTTCCAACATAAGGGCGATCTACAAGGTCGTCCGTACAAAGCTTCGAAGGGTGCCATGCCGATGCTAGCTTGATAACTGTTGTTATAGGAGAACTCGACTAACGGTAGGTACTCGCTCCAAGATCCTCCGAAGTCTTAAGACACGTGCCCTTAGCATATCTTCAAGAATCTGGTTCACTTTCTCTGTCTGCCCGTCCGTCTTGGGACGGTATGCTTTGTTGTAGTTCAGGGTGGTGCCTAGCGCCTTCTATAGACTCCTCCAGAATTGAAATAAGAAGTGAGAATCTCTATCTGAGATGACGGTGATAGGTACCCCGTGAAGTCTCACGATCTCCCTGACGTACAACTTGATAGTAGCAGTGGTGCGGCATGAGATGAAATGTGCAGATTTGGTGAGGCGATCGACGATGACCCATAGCATGTCGTGACCCAACTGTGTCCGCGGCAATCCTATGATAAAATTCATGGAAATGTGCTCCCATTTCCACTCTCCGATTGGCAAGGGCTGAAGTTTACCTCCTGGCTTTTGGTGTTCTGCTTTGACTTGCTGACATACGACATAGGAAGCTGTGAATCTGGGGATGTCCGCTTTCATCTTCTTCCACCAATAGTATCTCTTCAGAAATTTGTACATCTTGGTGTTGCTTGGGTGTATCGAATAGCGCGATTTGTGAGCCTCTCTCAAGATCTCATTCTTCAAGTCATCGCTGTCTGGCACGCACAATCTGCCTTGCATCTTGACGCTGCCATCCTCTTCACTAGATCAATCCGGCTTATGCTCGTCACAGGCCAAACCTTGCAACCACTCATCGTTCTTCTGTGCTTCCATGATCCTATCTTTCAAACTTGGCTGGAAAACAAGGGTGGATAGTATGGCTCTGCCTTGGCGAATATCCACTCTAACTCCTACGTCTGATAGTGCTTCAAGGAGACTCCATTCTTGGACTAGAAGGCGTGCAAGTAAACTCCTTGGTTTCTTGCTGAGAGTGTCAGCCACTACGTTCGCCTTCCCCGGATGATACTGTAGAGTGAAGTCGTAGTCGTTCACCAACTCCATCCATCGGCGTTGCCTCAAATTCAGCTCTTTCTGCGAGAATAGGTATTTCAAGCTCTTGTGGTTGGAGAAAACTTCAAACGTCTCCCCATACAAGTGGTGTCTCTAAATCTTGAGTGCAAAGAAAACTGCAGCAACTCTAGGTCATGGGTCGGATAGTTCTTCTCGTGGATCTTCAATTGTCGAGAAGCGTATGCCACAACTTTCCGATCTTGCATAAGCACACCGCCCAATCCCATGAGTGAAGCGTCGGCGTAGATCTCAAACGGAACTTCACTCTGTGGAAGTGTCAAAACTGGGGCGGTGGTTAGTTTCTTCTTCAGTTCTTGGAAGGCCTCTTCGCATTCCTCTGTCCATTGGTACCTGATAAGACGGGTGAGAGGTACCGCAATACGAGAGAAACCCTCAATGAAACGACGATAATAGCTTGCGAGTCCCAAGAAGCTGCGAACCTCAGTCACGTTCTTTGGTCTCTCCCAATCCATCACTGCTTCTACTTTAGCAAGGTCCACTGATATGCCTTCCTTGGAAACGTGTCCCAAAAAATTCATTTCGTTTTTCCAAAAATCGCACTTGCTAAACTTGGCCTACAACTGATTGTCCTCCAAGGTCTGTCAAGTAATCCGGAGATGATCCTCATGTGCTTCCCAAGTCTTCGAGTAGATGAGGACGTCGTCGACAAAAACCACCACGAACTGGTCCAGGTAGGGTCGGAACACTAGTTGCATCAAATCCATGAACGCGGCCAGGGAGTTCGTCAAGCCGAATGGCATGACAACAAACTCAAAGTGTCCGTAGCGAGTCCTGAAAGCAGACTTTAGGAAATCGCTCTCCTTGATCCGAAGCTGATGGTAGCCCGTCCTCAAGTCAATCTTGGAGAAATATCTGGCTCCCTTGACTTGATCAAACAATTCTTTAATCCTCGACAACAGATACTTGTTCTTGATGGTAACTTGGTCCAACCGACGGAAATCCACGCATAATCTCAAGGTTTCGTCTGTCTTCTTAACAAAAAGAATTGGGGCTCCCCAAGGCGACGGACTAGGGCGTATGAATCCCAATCGTAGCAACTCGTCCAAATGCAACTTGAGTTCTCTCAACTCGGTAGGCACCATTATGTAGGCAGGCAAAGCAATTGGGTTTGCACCATGGACTAGGTTGATGGGAAACTCCACTTCCCTCCTAGGAGGCAAACCTGGGATGTCTTGAAAGACATTCCCAAACTGACAAACAACAGGGATATTCTCATATCCGAGTTTCCCTTACATGGACCACAGGTCAAGCACAGCTAACTGATCCGACAGATCAGATCAAAGCCTCTTTTGCCTTACTGACAGTCCTCCGGGAAACACAAGGGTTAACATCCTACTATAATAGTAAATCACAACACGGTATGCTGCTAACCAGTCCATACCCAAAATCACATCATATCTACTCATGTTCAATACAATCAAATCAAACGGTGTTTCAGTCTTTCCCATGGAAACAAAACAAGACTTACACACCCTACTCAGAGAAGTGGGACCTCCCACCGGGCTCTCTAAGGTCAAACTAGAGCTCAATACACTACTTTTCAAACCCAAAGTACAAACAAGGTCATGTGAAATGAATGAATGAGATGCACCCGTATCGAATAATACAAGTGCACGAGTCGAGAAGAGTGGCAAAGTATCTTCCATCACTCTCCTCGGCATCCTTGGTTTTTTCACCTCGTCTTCAATAGGCGCCGCTGGCAGAGCTACGGCATGAAGTCGGCCCTGTGTGGGCTGGTAGGTCCGCTGGAGCTGCTACTGGGGCTGGCGAGGCAGCGCGATAGGTCCTGACCCTCTTTGCTGGAACTGTTGTGGAGGTGCTGGTCGGTGCTGCTGTGGAGGTGTTGGTCGGTGCTGTGTGGAGGTGGTCCAAGCGGGGACTGAGCATAATGCGGCCGTGGTATCATCTGTGGGGCCGTAGCAGGTCGTGGCGGAGGATCTTTGGGTCCGGTCTTCTCGATCCTAGGCGACTGGCGGCACGTCCTCTGAAAGTGTCCCGTCTTTCCGCAATTATAGCAATGCGGCGGGTGGGTGGGATCCATCTACGATGACCGGTGCTAGCGCTCTAGCGTCCGGCTCCTCTCGTCCCTCTTCTTCCGCTTGACCTTCTTTCTCCCTTCTTGGGGTGCACAGTTGCCCTGGTGCTTCTCCTTGCTTTGCTTCTTCTGCTGCTCATGAGCGTTCAAGAACTCGACATTGTTCTTCTCAACCTTACGAGCCACGTCCACCACCTCGTTGTACTGAGTGAAGGTCCGAGTGATGAGCTTTCCCTTGATGTTACCGCGCAACCCATTCTCAAACAGATGAGTCTTCTTAGCTTCCGTGTCTACAGCATAAGGGGCGAACTGCGACAACTTCGTGAACTTTGCCTCATACTCGGCCACAGACATAGATCGTTGTTCCAATCTCAAGAACTCAATCTCCTTCTCTTTCCGAATGCTCAAAGGAAAATACTTCTCCAAAAATACCTCGAATTGGTCCCAAAAGACTTCCTCCTCCAAGGTAGCCAAGGATGACTTCTACCACCGTCTGGCCTCTCCCTCTAACATAAAGACCGCGAGTCTAACTCGGTCTACCTCATCATACTCAAGTGCCTCAAAAATATGTTCCAAGTGGTCCAACCACCTCTGAGCTTCCGACGGATCTGTAGTGCCCGAAAACTCTGAAGGTCCTAACCTCCTGAACCACTCCAGGAGTTTTCCCGCTGAAAATCTCCATAGGCGGGGGCGGAGGTGGAGGCAGATGCATCTGCTGGTACTTCCCTTGCCTCATCATCTCTGCCATGTCCTCAAGTGCATGGTAGACTCCCGCCAATTGAGGTTCCCGCTCCTCCAGGTGACATGACCCAAACTCAAATGAAATTCACGTGGGAATCCCTTAGGTTCAAACCGTGACTCTCACCCCATATCCCTATGGGAGTGAAAAGTAATAAAAGCTAAACCAATTAAATTAATAAGACTTAAAAGAATTACTTTTACTGAAATTAATCAAATAATTACTAAGTCTATTTTATCCAAAACAATTGAGTCAAACACAGCGGAAAGTAAATAAGAAAGAGCCTATTCTCATGTTTTAAAATAAATCCCTACTAACTAACCTATTACACAAATCCAAATAAATCATCCCTATTACATATTCTATCAAAATAGACAAATAAATCCTAATGATATCTACTATATTCATCTTGGTCTTGGTCTTCACCTAAATCTTCATGGTTCTGCAATCTAATATCTTAAAGATCCTGAAATATTTGCTCAAAGGCGTCTGCTACACTTAACTCAGTAAATAATTAATTAAACAGTATTTTAGATTGGAATAGGGTCAAAGCCACTTTCCAATGATAATCCATAGTCTAAAACATAATATATATAATGTGATATGCAATGTAATATAGTAAATATGCTATGCCATGTAATGCAATGCAATATGAATGCAGGTTCAGTTATTAATGAATGCAATGCATGCTCATGCAACAATGAAAGGGTGATCACTAAGTGTGATCCATGCAAAAATATATGATGTGCAATTATGCACACTGTTTAGAATTCGAATTATGTAAGTCCCACAGTAGACCAATCAATTACTGAGCAAGAATGTCTTATCGAACCATTCCCCCTCATACACGACCACTCTCAGTAAGATATTCCATGTGCGCATCATAGTGTCAAGGGGTTTCGACCAAGAGGGCACAATTCCTCCACTTATATGCGGTCAGGGCAATGCAAAAATCCAAGGCGTCCAAAAATAGAATCATAACCTCAGTGAGCACTACATAAGGCGAATGCCAACATAATTTCACTTGGCATCAGTTATATCTAAAAATACGTTATCTTGATGATAAGAACAATGGGTAACATTGGGATGGCCAAATCCCTCAACCAAAATAATCAGTCCATCCGGGACTTCCTCACCATAGTATGATCTCAGAATTATAACTATTACTCAGTTAAATCAATCCTTCCACCGATGTGAAAGTCTGATGGTATGGTCAAGCACATAGCCAGAATATGGTCATTAATGAAATCAGGCTATGCTGTGCATGTGTAGTGATTGTGCACATTAACTAAACATATATTTTGTGTAAAGATGTGCAATAAATCTAATGATCATATATGAGGCTCATAGCCTGGTTCAAATCATTATATTATACCAATAACTCAACAATGCATAAGATATGACAATCATAATGATTAATCCAACAAGTAAATCAATCTTTAACTATCACCACATATTATCATCAAAATTCATATATCATTAATTATAATCCACCCAACAATCCATGGTAATTATAAATCAAACAGAACAACCAACCTAGCAAACCTGGGCTGTCCGGCAGGCTAACCGGCACTCCGATTGGTCTGCCGGCAGCCTAGGCAGAGGCTGGAAGCGACAACATAAAGATTTTAATTCTACCGGTAGGCTAACCGGCACGCCGGTTTGCCTATGGTAGGCTAGGCAGGGACCAACAATCACAGTACAAGCAAATATAGCCACCGGCAGGCTAATCGGCACCCCGGTTGGCCACCGGTGGGCTAGGCAGTCGGGCTCCAAATCCCTTTTGGGAACCGGTAGGGTCCCAGCAGGCTACTGGCAAGCCGGTAGGGCTGCTGGACTAGCTGGGTGCAACCGGCACGCTGGCTAGTCCGCCGGTTGGGCCCAGAAACAAAATTTGACATGGTTTTTGTACTTTTACTCATAATTAATATTTCTCATCAATATAAACTCATATTTAAATCTAATTCTGAATATTACCCAATTAAAATATCTATCCAAAAATAACAATTTATCTTCAATAGGATGATCATGCTCGAAAACATAAGTACTAAAATAAAATCAACATGTTCTTGAGTTTGAATTAAATTGCTATGTCATATTCACTGAATATGACATCTCACCTAAATCCAAATCCAAAATAAGGAATAATTGAATTACGTACCTTGGTTAATCTTCTTCGGATCTTCTTCCTCTTCTTCTCAGTTCAAATCTGAACTGTTCTTCTTTTACAAGCTCCAGCTCCAGCTCCAGCTATCTTCCACGCACTTTCTCTCACTCTTAGTTTTAAGATTCACACGTCCCCTATAGTGCATAGATGGATTTCAAGTTGATTTATGAGTTATACTTAGTTTAGGATTATGTCTTAATTAATAGCCTTTAGATTAGATTAGTTTAATTACAGCCCTTGTATTAAAGTGATCTAGTCTTACTGAAACTAGTCTTTTATTATCTTATTTAATGTAGAATCCTAATATAACTAGTAGGTTTCATTTTTAAACTATTTTCGGAGTCCTAGTCAATTTCTAACTCAAGTTTTCTAGAAAGCTTTTAATAAAAACGGGATTAATTATGTTTTAAGTTTAAGTTGTGGGTTTTGGGCCTCAAGCCCGTTAAGCTAATTAATTAATTAAGGTATTTACTTAATAACATAAGCCTAATTAAGGTTTATAAGTCCAGTTCCTGTTAATTAAGCCCAAGACTCATTAATTAAGCCTAACACTTAATTATATAAGCCTTAAACATTATAATGGGTTATTATGTGTTTTGTTATACGGTCTTAATATAATAATATTGATTATATAGTTTATAACATAAGTATTAAAGGATATAGCTTATCATATTAATTTACTAATATACCCATGTATAAAAAGAATTTTGTATTTCTGTTTTTTTTCGTGTTGTTACACTCTATCCTCCTCAAATGAATTTCGTACTCGAAATTAAAGTACTTAGGTGTTCTTAATTAATTAGATTCAAAATCCAGATATACTTATATTATTATTAAAGTGGATTGTATGGTTATTAAAACTTATAGAAATCATACTAAAAAAAAATAGCTTTGTATATAATGAGAAACTTATTTTATTTTATTTTTTCATAATTCATTTATATTATTTATAATTATTTATAGTAAAACTTTATATATAAATAATTTTTGTAATCTTATACAATCATGATCTTTTATAAAACCTAAAGTATTTGAATAAAATATATAAAAAAAAAACTATTAAGATTCCTTAATGAATTTACTAATATTTAAGAAAATAAATCTATGAATAATAATTATTATTATCATTGTTATTATTATTATTATTATAATTAAACAATTTTTATATATAATTATTTTTGGTATAATCATAGCTCCTTTTAAAGACATAACAGGATATATATTTTTATCTTCTTTTAAGATTTCTAAATAACATTACTTAAATTATAATTTTATAAAAATCCCAATTTTTAGAAATAAGTCTATAAATAATTATAATTATTGTTAGCATTATATTATTATTTTTATTATAATAAAACAATTTTTACATTTATTTTTAGAAGGCTTTACTTATAATAAAAACTTCAATGGAAGTGAGTTTATTAATCATAAACTATTATATAATTATTTATATAGAAAAATCTAAAGATATTAGAGAACCTATAGATGTTATCTATAAAACAATAAAATTTCTTACGAAAATGATCTACAATTATTCTAATGTTATTAATATAAATATATTTTATTAGCAAATATTATTCAAAAGATTTAAGAAAAGACTACTTCATAATGAAATATATTTAATTAACATAATTTGAAAAGTTAGTTTTAAACCATTATAGTTAGTAGTTTAAAATTTTATTTTAATAATTTGAGTAATCATATTTATAGTTTTGAAAACAAATTTATTATTATATTTATGAATGTTTTTATAAATTCTTATGTTAACATTTATAAGGAAGTTTCCTAAAATAATTACCATGTATGTTCATATTTTGTACAATTCTAGGGTATAGGAAGTCGTAAAATTGGTTAGGTTTATCAAAAAGGTTTTTACATAGGTTCATTGTGGCTAACCAGCAGGGTACCAGTGAGGATCCGGCACACCGGTTGGTCAGCTACAGTGTAGGATAGGGTTTTGGCTCAATCGGCAAGGTAGTGAAACTCTATCGGTAGGCACCGGTAGGCTAGGCAGAAGCCTGTCTGTGCCAAGGTCAAGGAATTTCCACCCGGCAGGCTAACCGGCACACCGGTTCAAGGCAAATAAGTTCTGGTCAAGGATGTTTCAGTGATTACTTGTCTAACCATCCTAGGGCTGTGTATATGGTGATCTGGTCAACCTAATGATCATGCACATTCAAACTTTAACAATATTTATTATGTTTTAGTTGTAATAACTATATTTATTATATAATAAAAGAAATCATATTTAAAGTTTAAAAAATTTATAAATAATTTTATAAATTCTATCTTAATACTTATGAGGAAAACTCTTAAGATAGAACTATTTTAAATTAGCATACATGGTTACTATTTTAATACTCTTATGATTTATATTAATTATGATTATATTCAGATAATGAATATAAATAGAATTTAATATAAATACATTATACTAAGTATAAAGAGTCAAGTTTGTAAATTTATATTATGTATATACTTTATAGTTGAAATAATTATGGTGTATTGCCTCTATTTTACTGTAAGAAACTTATCTTATGTTTTATACTCAAAATTACTAAATTAGTTTAGAGAATATTATTTCTAATATTAAGTTTTTCTTGTTAAGGATATGGTTGAATAAAATATCAACAAGTATATTGATTTAAATAATTTATTTTAAAATAGTAAATTCCAGTATTTATAGATGAATTAATTAATACTTTATTCTTAGTATTTTAAGTAATTTATGAATTTTTATTTGTGAATTAATTAATACCTATCAGGATTGGCCACACATTATAACTTAAAAAATTATGATTGTGTGTGAAGCACTTTAGTTTCCCATAGTGCAACCAACCAACCACAAACAGTTAAAGGTAAATATGTAGTTAACTACTAAAATCTTAAATTAACTCCTATTTTAATTACATTCTAAAATCCTATTAATTTACAAATTAATCCTAGTAAGTGTTCAAGTTATTACATTCTACCCTCATAAAGAAAATTCCGATAACCCATGATTGAGAAAAGTTTAGATACTTACCTTAATGTGCACTTCTAGTTCCCTTGTTGCTTTTAATCTTCCATGATTACTCCATAGTACTCTTGACATCAATATTACCTTGTTGCGTGGAATTTGTTCCTTCCGGAATGAGTAGAATGAACAACAATCTGTTTAAGAAGAAGGAAATCTGCCCACACTTAAGTTAGCAACCAATGTCAGTAATAACAAACAACACACAAAACTTTTTACAACATCAACACCTTGAAAACTTTTAAAACATCGGCAATCAAAAAAATTTCGAATTTTGATTCAAAAACATGAAATTTAGACAGAGACACCACTTTTGGTATGAAGGTCATAAAACTTAGGTTCGCAGGAAACTTAAGCTCTTAGGAAAATTAAGTTCACAGAAAACTTAGGCTAACAGAAAACTTAGGCTCTAATACCACTTTTGTCACGACCCAAACTCAAAGGAAATTCACGTGGAAATCCCTTAGGTTCAAACCGCGACTCTCACCTTATATCCCTATGGGAGTGGAAAGTAATAAGAGCTAAACCAATTAAATTAATAAAACTTAAAAGAATTACTTTTAATGAAATTAATCAAATAATTACGAAGTCTATTACATCCAAAACTATTGAGTTAAACACAGCGGAAAGTAAATAAGAAATAGCCTATTCTCATGTTTTAAAACAAATCCCTATTAACTAACCTATTACAC
>JAUPMG010191855.1:0-10178 GCA_031762675.1 Pachysandra terminalis
TTGTTCCACCAACTGGATCGGCTTCTACTTCGAATGCATCTCTGTCGTCTGAGGACAGAATTGCTGCTATGCTGGAAAAGATGATATCCATGCAACAAGAGATGATGGCTTTGTTAGCCTATCAAGCCTTAACTCGAATAATACCTGAAGCAAACCCTTCACCATCTCCTTTACCATCTACACCAGTTGTTCCCGATACTTCGAGAGAAGAACCTATCAGTATTACTTCTGACAATATATCCAAACCCTAAACAGAAGTCGACTCCATCTCTAAATAGAAATGCAACACTAACCAACTCAAACTTTTAAGATAAAAACATTTTAATAGAACTCCAAATGTAACTTCAAAATACTTCCATTTCCCTGCATTAATGTTCTATAACAAAAATTTTAATCTCAACATGGATAGGAAAAACAAAGGCATGGAAACGATACGGAAAGGACGATAATCTAACAAGAACCAATTGTGTTCTACAGACCCTCACCTCTGGTTAAGAGCCAGCCATGGTGATTCCATCTTCTTCAGAAGCTTTAGATTCGGTAGGTCACGCTGTTTTGATCTCGATGGGGACGATCCATGGCGGTTGGAGAACGTGTGAACAAGCGCCATCTTCTTGAAGCTCGAACTGAGACGATTTTCAGAGTCCAAGTTTTCTATTGCCATGTCACTCTGACGATCGTCGTCAGGGTGTTTTATGTCTTTTCATTGTAAAAGTCTGGGTGTTGTAGTAAATAGCGGAACCTTAAAAAAACACAATTACCCTGACAGGGTACTTACGTGTCCTTATTCATCTTGTGGGATACTATGTTTGCTGCATAGACAGCGTAGAAAAATTGTTACATGAGCCGAAGATCATGTGGAAGGGGATCCCACACGGGTTATAAATCTCCTGAAAGAAACAGTGATGCCTCTACCCTGGTCATTCAAAGGATTAATGGAGGAAGCCCTTCCTAGACCTAAAACGGTTTCCCACCTAATGCTTGGGTGTTTGTTGGCACTTCTGAAAGTTATTTTAGATGGAAGCACTTTTTATAGAAGCTCGATTTGGTGAAGCAAGTGTGAGACTGCTTTCAAAAATGCATTTCTAGGAAGCAGTTAGGCATGTTCTAGATTTGAAAAAAAAAAATTAAATTAAATGACAAAATTACCCTTCAGTTTCTATTATACGGCCTTGAAAAAAACAAAAATATCCATAATCATAAAATTATATACATGAGCATCATTTTATTTAATTTTTTAACCAACAGCTTTGATTCAAAGCCCTATGTAGCAAATCCCTTCACATTAAAGCCTTTTCAATTGACGGAAGCTACGGCAAACAAGCCCTAAATTTGGTTTAAGTCACTTTTTATGTTATTGGTCCTCAGCCTCTCCAGAGTGTCCGCATAATGTTCTGTTTGATGATATCAAGGAGGTCTATGCCTCGCCGTGTATATAGCTCTGTAACTATTTCAGCGAAAAAAAGAAAAAAATGGTCGTATGTGCAGAAAGCCAAAAATGAGATAGTGAAGACAACGATCAACCAAAAATTCAGAAGCAAAAGTGAGGACAAAGATGGAAGTTGTTAAGAAAGAAAGATAAATAGAGATGAATAACACAAATCAAGCAAACAAAATATAGCGATTTACGTGGTTGGACAATGGTACCTACATCCACGGATTCACACCCAATTTCACCATTCTCACGAGCACAGAAAAAAAATGTTACAATAGCAGCCACAAAAAATATGATAAATACCCGGTATTTAGTGCAAAACAAAACAGTAAATAAAATTACTATTTTACCCTTCAACCACATAAGTCATGCCTGGAACATCGATACTTCCTGAATGCCTCAGTAACATCAGTCTTCACATAACAACAGCAGAGGTTTCAAGAAAAAAAGGACAAGAAAGATTAATGAAAGTGGGGGAAGTGTTTGGTAAGGATCTTGCAGACAATGTTGAGATCAGACAACAGAAACAAATATTGTATTCAAGTTTTCAAATTTCTGTTACATGGTTTCATGAAAAACAGATAACATCAAAGTCTTTTGTACTGTCACCAAAATGTTCTTAAAAATCGAGGACACAAATGGTTGTCTTCCACTTCTTTTCCTTATTGAATTTAATCACTTTCACCTTCTCAGATTCCTTGCAATTTTTCCTTTATTTTTTTTTTTTGAGTTACTGTTTAGACTTATTTTTGACTCCAGAGATTTTAGTCTCTGAGGATGAAGATGGTCCAAAAGAGAAGTGCAGCAATGGCAAGAAGGATGGTAATGGGAGTCCACTTCAAAGCAATCATCTGCATAACAAAACAAATCAAATTAGAATAGAATGAACAATATATATATTAATTTTGTTACTGGATATTTTCTTTGGGCATTTATCATCATCTAACCTCAAGAAGAGGGGAGCACCATATTGGGGATACGGGTCGAGGCGCCAACATCGCCCTTTCTAACTCCCGATTCCTTGGTTTTCAACTCATCCGCCCTCGCCATAACCTTCTCTTCTAACTTCACATTGTTCTTAACCCGGCAACCCCCAAGCAAAGCTCCCCAAATAGCAATATCAAATTCAAAGGGCATATCCTTCACTATCAACTCTGCTTCTTCAAGTTCCTTCTTTAAGTTTAGCTTAGACGTAGCTCACTTCTTTTTGGGTGTGAAGCCGTGTCAAACCAAAATATCCAATGTTATGAAATCCCCCGCTCTTCGGGGATGTCCCGTGCCAGGGAACATGCACTAGGGTGTATGTGCAACTCGTCCAGATCACGACCTGAAACGAAAGAAAGGAGACAATTTTTCTAATATCAATGACCAGTAAAAGAACTCCATTCACTATCTAAAACTCAAAATAAATCAATCAAACAACTGAAATGTTCAAGCTTCGGACTCGCCCCAAAATCCCTCGCCATACCATAGAATATCGGCGACCTTTCACCAAATTCCATGATTACAAGCAAATAATGCACTAGTAAACGTGAATGCGTTCGGCTTTAAGCCTTCTTTTTTTTGCATCAAACAGAAAAATTTTATGGCATCTTCTGTTCTTCCATGGATAGCTAGTGATTTGATCATAACATTCCAACAGAAAACATCTTTCTTCTTACCAATATTCATAAAAACACTAAATGCTCTATTGATATCTCCACATTTAGCATACATTTCTAAAAGGGCAGACCCTACTCAACTGCTCCTAGTTGAGAGCAAGAAGGCAGAGCAGAAACAAAAGAGAATCCATCCATATTCATACCAGATGAATGCATTCCCACAAAGAGATTCATGTTGGGTGTAATTTGAAATCATGGAATTCCAAGTAACCACATTCCTCACTCGCGTTTTCTCGAAAAAAATTCTTGTTGTTTCTGCTACGGACTTAATCGTTGTTCTAAAAGCTTCAAGACCTATGGAAACTCGTTTCGTTAAGCACTTAACATATAAGATCGTAACATTCAACCACACTTCCGAAGCTGAGGTTCACAACGGCTCACTCTATCAACACCAACCTGCCGGTGGCCTTTTTCTTATTGATGGCTCCACTTACCTATTAGAATTCAATGACTTGGCTAACGTTTTGATTTGGTTATAAGCAAATTGGATGGAGTGTAGTTGGAAGCTTGGGAGTGTGGATAGTCCTTGCAACGACATGGCTGCGATTGGGTCCAAAGCAAGAACATGCGCTTGGATATTTTTTTTTTTTATAATTACGAATATACCACTGTACATATCAGCCATGGCCCAATCACAGCAATGCCATAGTGAGGGCTACAGTCGTATATACACGTATAGAGCAAATGTCATGTTACTTGTATTGGAAATTGGGTGGGTTGGATCGGGCTTTAATCAGTTTGGGCTATTAGTGGGCCCGAACTGGAATTAAAACCTGAGCCGTTCCCAATCCAACCATTTTTTTTTCCTAGTTCAATTGTTCGAGCTGGGTTTGGGTAACCCAAATCCAAACCCAAACCGGTTCTCTTATATTTTTCATGTCTTCCCATGCAATAAATATAATAATTAAGGAAAAAAAAACACAAAATTATAAGATTTCATAAGGAAGATCTTGAAGAAAGCTTTATAAAAAAGGAGAATTTTTTTTATCGTTAAAAAATCTCAAAGTTTATTTCTTTTTTTATAACCGGGGTGTCCAGACCAGCTTGCACTCACCACGACTAATATAAACTTTACAAATCAATCATTTAAAAAGTATATGATTTTAACCCAGACAGGATAGCTCAACGGGAGCCTTTATTAAGTACGATTGGGGTTCCACGTCATAAAAAAAAAGTTTATGCTTTTGGAGAATTCCTCTATGCCGACCTCGGTATAATACCGACTAGCTGTTAACAGTTGAGATTTTATATAAAAAAACAATTGATGGTTGCAGATGAAGTTCTCCACTATGCAGATTAATAAATGTCAGCACTGTAGATTAACTCTATGATTTTATATAAAATAAGAAATTAATTGCTTTTCGAAATAAAAAAAAATGATTAATATTTAATTATCATTTATTGGAATTACGTTTGCACCTTCTCTTCATAGAAAATGATAATTAAAAAAATAAAAATTTAAAGAGTGGTCAAAATGTACGACTTATTTTTTTTTTGGGTGCAAAATAACGTATCATACTTCAAATATGCTCCAATTCGATAGCTTATATTAGTATTTGCTTATATTAGTATTTGTAGTATAGAAAAATAGGGAACAAACTATTAATAGTTGTACTTCAAAATCAAATAGATGGAGAACCAACCAGATTCTACTGTTGTTGTTGCCGCAGCCTTCGTCTTTGAAGGAATGATCAAAAAAATAGAATAGGATGAGATGGGACAATGGTAACACGTTTTTGTTATGGCATTCGATGTAATAGTTTTTACAGTGTAAAATGTTTTATACCTTAAAATTAGTTTTGCCTTCTAAATAAACTAGATGTGACCACTTAACAACCTCTCTCTCTCTCTCTCTCTGTTTCCCATGTTTTCCTTTGAGCTCAACAACTCTTGTACCTGTTGAAATGGGCAACTACTAAATCCAGTAATAGTATCTGCAGTGTACTTGGAAGGAAGGATTGGTTTGATCATCTTTCTTTATTTTGCCCAAAAATGTTTTCTAATCTTAAAATTTTATGTCCATCTTCCTTGTTTTATAGTGTCTTTTCAAGTTAAAAGATTCTTTCTGCAAGCATCATGATTCATGTGCCTATCATCAAGTTACTATGTTTTTTTGTTTGGTGACATGGAACCCCTTAGCCCAATTGGTGGGGACAGGGTAAACCCCAGATACATGATCCCATCCACAAGGACCATATACAAGGTACGGACAGGGACTTGAACCTGGAACCTCCAGTTCCCGTGCTGGAGGGGCTGCCAGTTGAGCTAACCCGTGCAGTGACTTAATGATGGAGTATTGTCTTAACCATTTTTTCCTTTTCAAAATCCAATAAGGGTTTCCTTGAGTCCATTCAAATTTTGAGTAATTCTAATGTAAAACAAAATGAAGACTCATCACAAGCCAAAATGTGAATCAGATATCCCTACCTCGGATAGGGTCTGGGTCCATAAATTGGGAGCTGATTAGGACCCACCATATGTACCAATCACATACATAATTATTTAAAATTTTAATATTATATAAATATGGTTTTTATTAATTTTTTTATCATTTTCTTATACACATGTAGTACAATAATTGAACTTTTTAATGCTTTCGAAATATAAGAAGTCAAGATCAGACACCCAATAAGAGACCCAATGTTAAACGTGATGAATTTGGGACAACTCTTTTCATATCTAGACACCCAATAAGAGGCCCAAGGTTGCAGCCTCAGCTTAAACAGAGAAAGATAAGAAAGAGCCGAAAGGACAAAAAAAAAAAAAAACTCAAGTGTATAATACGAGATATTAATGCTATAAATAACTTCACCAATAGAATTGCATTTTAGTTTTTTTTTTGTTCCTACAAGAAACTAAAATGCAAAATATAAACTGTCAATAATGATTGGATGCTGTCCATATCATTGAAGCAGAGTTCCTTAGGAAAATTTATGTTAATGTCATATTCTATTTTTTTTTTTCATTCCTTATAAAACAAGGATATGATATAATAATCAGAGTTCAACAAACCTTACCTTTAAATTCTGAACATCAGTCGTCTGGTTCATTCTGCACCCAATAGCCTTCTGTCATTCCCTTAAATTTCAATCAGTTTCTCTTTTTCAATAAGCTGGGTTTAGTCTCCAAAGGCCTAACATTAGCTCTTCTATAATAATCTCGAATTCCCGCCAGGAAAGAATGTTGACAATGGGTTGCAAGTCAGTCAACAAGCTGAAGCCGATGCACAGGAGGAAGGGTCTGTGGTCACCAGAAGAAGATGAGAAGCTCAGGAATTACGTACTTCGGCATGGCCACAGCTGCTGGAGCTCTGTACCTGCAAAGTCTGGTATGTCACTCGCTCATTCACAATATAGCAGATTGTAAACTGCGTTCATGTGTCAGTCCAGTTTGCTAATGTTCACTGGAAGCTTTAACAACCATGCAGACTCACATATGCATATGATTCAACGCCTACAAATGGCATTCATAAAATGGCTTTAACAAGATTCACAAAATATAATGAATACCGAAGTTGTTTGGAGCATTTTATTCATTCTGCAAGATACGTCTTTTTTGGGATTAAGAAGATTGAACTATGAGTCAACAAACTTGTGGTTTAATTTAGATGTTCAAGACTTTCAAGTGCAGATAAGGTTGACCTGTTAAGAAAGAAAGATGAACAGATGAAAAAGAAATCTTCTTTTTTTTGGTAATAAAATCTATATAAAAGGAGATTAAGAGGAGATGACTTCCCGGGCAGTAGCACGACCCATGAAATCGTCTTTCAGAATCCGAATAATACAGGAAGGAGGGGAGCCCTTCCAAAGGCAAGAGCGTCCCTTGGAAATAGCATTGTTAGCCAAACAGTCGGCTGCAAAATTACCCTCTCTATAACAGTGTAGGAATCTAACATTTGAAGAAGAAATCAAGCACACACAAGACAGATTTACGGGGTTCGGCAAATAGTGCCTACGTCCAAGGATACACACTAGGTTCTACTATTCTCCAAAGCTCCGAAAAAGTGTTACGAAGAGCAGCCACGAAATAGTATGATAAATACCATGTAGTTAGGGCTAAATATAACAGTAAGCGAAATTACTATTATACCCTTCGACCGCTAGAAAACTGACAGAAATACTTCCCGAATGCCTCAGTAGCATCAGTCTCCATATAACATGACCATATCTATAAAACAGACAGAAATACACACGATAATTAACCTTTTGTCCTCTTATTGTTGATATCCAGGTTTACAACGCAATGGGAAGAGCTGCAGGTTACGCTGGATTAACTACTTAAGGCCGGGTTTGAAGCGAGGCACGTTCACCTACAAGAGGAGGAGTTGATCTTATCTCTCCATCACTTATTAGGCAACAAGTAAGCAAGAAAGACATACTACTAAATGCTGCATCCCTGTAATGAAACATTTTCTCTTTTACTGGAAAAAAAGAGAGGAGCTCAACTCCACTGTATTTTAGATTGATTAAATGATTCTGTAAATAGATGCTAAGGTAATTCATTATGAGCAGGTGGTCTCAGATAGCACAGCATTTTCCAGGAAGAACTGATAATGAGATGAAGAACTACTGGAATTCACATCTGAAGAAGAAAGTTAATAAGGTTGAAGGATTGGAAGCTCAAACCAACACCAGCTATATCAATTTATTCCCAGAAAGTATAGAATCAACACCTACTCCTAACGGATACAACACCCAGGTTCCGAGTATTGAATCGTTTGAGTACATGAAAGGATCTTTAACAGATACTAAACAATCCATTCCACAGGTCTTAGACTATAACCCTCCAGGAGAAATTCATCAAAGCTCCTTCCCCAAGCTTTTATTTGCTGAGTGGCTGTCACCGGATAGTGTCCAAAGTCTGAATTTCATTCATTCTGGTGAAGAGAAGGAAAATGATTCAAACTTCAATGACGTTTTCGGACATGGTTCTCTACACAATGAGGGACTGTTTGCTTATGAATTTGATTATGGAAACTTTTCTTCACAATTCAAGTTTGAGAATCAGATTCAAGCAAGCGGGTTCCTAGATTTTGACTCTATGGGAGAGATGTGCAGCGATTTCAACATGACCAAAAAATGAAATTTACTTATAAAGGTCTAAACCCTCCAACCTTTTCTTGGGGACTAAACCATCAATACATAATATATTTGAAAAAATTATTTATTCCAAATGTACTGTTGAAGCCTATCAACCGTTGAATCAAAATTAATTTTCAGGATACTGTTCAATTGGGCTAAAGCTACGAGGGAGTTGTCTAACCTTAGTTTCTCTTCACACTTGGAGTTTGTTTATTTTTTTGATGAATAACCAGCAATATATTAAAATGAGAATTAAAACAGCGGTATAAAAGAAATGCCAGGCTCTCAAGTTGAGCACCTAGACCAAGGCCAAATACAAAATGAAACATAAGAAAGCAACGAGATCAAGGAGAACAAACATAGGCATAACACTATGCCGACTAAGAACCTCTCCCATAACTCTGTCATCCTCCGTCTGCCATCATCTCTGCTGTCGAGAAACCCACAAATAAAGTCTCTCTATATACCCCGCCTTTGGCCAGATAATCGGCCATGACATTACCACTTCTAGGAATATGTGTAAAGGAGGCATGAATCAACTCTCCTAAATGCCTAGCCAATCTGACTAAGTGACAAAATCTCCAAGGATAGCACACTGAACCCGACATTTAAGATATTACTGAAGCAGAATCCCCCTCAACCACCGCCTGACTGTAACCCATCCTGACTGCCTCCCTGACTCCAGTGATGAGAGCCAACATCTCGGCCCTCGAAGAATCTCCTAGCTCGATTGGTCCAGAAAAGGCATGAAGAACCTGCCCATAATGATCTCTGAACACTCTGCCCTCTACAGGTGGCTGCCACCTAGTCACCCTCTGCTCCGAACATGGAGATGACCTAGCCACCTCCGACCACCCTACCAGTAAATCGGATGTAGAGAATCCTCTGAAAGCGGGAAGAACCACCATCCAAGAGTATACAAGATATAAAATAAAGTCAATAATCATACTGGTGGATCTGGTCCTATCCTCAAACACTCTTAGATTCCTCTCACCCCATAAAGTCCAAAGTGTCGTGTGCCACACCCCCTGATACATCAATCTCCCTCTCTCTCTCCAAGTCCTGGGAACCTCCACTGGATCAGACACTCACTGATCTCTGCAGGCATCACCCACTGAGCCCCGATCCGGCGCAAGAAAACCATCCATACCTCTCTGGCCACTAGGCAATGCAAAAAGAGATGATCAACTGATTCCCCACTCTTCCGACACATATAGCACATATGAGGTGAAAGCATACGAGTTGGCCATCGTCTCTATAGAAGATCACAAGTGTTAATCCTATGAAGAATCGCAGTCCAAACGAAAGCCTTGACTCTGGAAGGAATAAAGGATCTCCAGACACAATGATGAGGGAAGGAGATAGGGACAGGTTGAGGCCGAATAACCGAGAAGAAAGACCCCACAGAAAAAGCACCGCTACTACAAGGACTCCAAATCCTGCGATCCCTGAACTCGAGACCAATAAAAACGTCCCCCAAATCAATGAATAAATCCCCGAGATCGTCTAATTCTAGAGGACGCAGGTCCCTACGAAACATAAGATTCCAAACTAGACCGGAGTCTGACCATGATAAAACTTCAGACACAAGAGTATCCCTAGCAACAACCACCCTGAAAAGACGAGCATACCTGACAGCAATGATGGACTCCCCCCACCATAAGTCATACCAAAATCGAATCCTACAACCATCCCCAACACTGAAACGGATAAAACTAGAAAAGATCGGAGTAAGAAAAGATCCCTCTCTCCAGGGACTGGCTCTAGTACATCTAGCCGAAGGATTGCAGTCCCAACCATTAGGATGTCCGCCGAATTTGCTGTGAACAACTTTCCGCCATAGTGCATCACTTTCCTAACTAAATCTCCATAGCCATTTGCCTAATAACGCAGAGTTACGACATGCAATATTCCCCAAGTTGATACCTCCCATTTCTTTCTCTTGACAGACCTGCTCCCACTTAACCAAATGATACTTCCTATGACCTCCCCCCTCCCACA
>JAUPMG010191907.1:0-10178 GCA_031762675.1 Pachysandra terminalis
TATTGAATTTATGATTCATACTTTGAGTATTTTATCATTGTGCTTAACCCAATTGAGTGTTTGATCACCATTTAATTATATTTGGTAGTTGTATTGAGACTGAGAGGAGATATACAACCTTAAATCCTTATAATAGAATACCATATTCTACATGTTGATAGAGGTATTGGCATAGTTTATGTAGCTTTGTGTAATTTTACATGAAAATCTATAGATCTTAATGTGCCTACTTGCTTTTAAATTCACATAAAGATATCGTGGGTTATCACGGGGATGTAAGTTCATTGGTGCTCAAGAGAGACCCTTGGATAGGTTACAGATTTTTGCTTTCAAATTGGATTATAATATTCAATAGCATGTGTATTTAGGAATTAATTCGGATTGGTTATGATGAAATCAAACGCCTTAGTATTTTGATCTCTTGTTTAAACCTTAATCATTTATTTTCTTAGTTATTAATTTTAATTGCTAGTTAGATATTTATCTCACTTTTTGATTGTCTAAATAAAATTTAGGATAGTAATTTCGGTATTTAGTAACTAAAATTCCCTGTGTTCGACACTTTATTTCATCACTTTATTACTTGTTACGAATTCGTATACTTGCGAAAAAGTACATCAAGAATCCCAGAGCGTACCTCATCATCATCACCACCAGATCCATTTGCCATCAACAATTCAATTATCTCATTGAAATCTTCCTCTATGCCAAAAACAATAGGTTCACTAACAAGGGGGCTTGTTGGTGGTCATTGTCTAATCACTTCCGATCTCATTACAGTTCCTTCTCTCAACTTGAGACTATCCCTTAGCCCTGCAATCTCCTCTAGTGTCCCTGTGATCTCCTTGATCTTGGATGATACGTTGTAATTAAACAAGAATTTATTAGGGCGCAAAGAAGAAGAGATCGAGTTCAGTACCTGATTTGTCGTCCTCGATTCATCATTTTTTGCTTCCAATTTGAATCGTAGAAACTCGTATTCAAGCTCTTCCACTATGTCCTCAGTGTCGTAAGCTAAATGTTGAAGATCGTGAAGCCACATCCTCACTCTTCCGTTGTTTATTTGCTTCGCCTCTGCATCATCGGTCACCTCCCTGATTGCTGATAATATCCAGTTGAGCTTTTTTAGCCCACCACCATCGGCGGACAAAATCAAGTAACTTCTCATCATGGGCTAATCTGCCGAACAGCACATCAAGAAACGAGCCAAGAAATACCTCTGCGATGGCCATGTTTCTTCTTTGGCTGTAGACAGTAAACCGGTAAGCAGAAGAAGGTAATATAAAATTATCTATATATTGTTTATATTCTTTATGTATTTTGGTCTAAACCGGACCTTTCGGCCCGTACAAAGTTCAACCCGAACTCAACTTCGGATTCATAAGTGAGTCCGGACCAAATCCAAATTAATTGACACGTTCGAGCTCTTATAGGGGTTGGGTCAAACGGGTCTTGAGCTGGCCGGACCAAATTTAAAACCCTATCCACGACTGCCTATAACACGTTGACAACGAAAATAATAACCCAATTACAACCACATCCAAATCTATACTATATTAAAGAGAAGGCACCCTCTTGATGTAGACGAAGCCTAACCCATTTTTCAGTTCTACAAATATGGATCCAGTACCAGTGTTGACAGCAATTTATGGCTCCGAATTTGGTACATCCCTTGTGCGCAAATAATCAAACACTTCATTTGGAAATGCTTGCATAATGCCAATGCAACAAGTGACCTCCTTCACAGGAGAATCAATGTCCCCCTTTACCCTTGCTATTTATGTCGTTCTCCACTTGAAAACCCTACACACCTCTTTGTTGAATGCCCCTTTGCTAGTGCTATTTAGCTTGCAGGTATTGGAAGAAGATTTGAAGACGTTGGGCCCACCAACTGTTTCAAACATTGGTTTCACAATATTAAAGAAGCTGACCCGAAACTCAGCTCGATCCCACTAAGTGCTAGAGCAGACAACTTTGCTTGGACAATCTTGCAAAGTCGAAATCAGGTGTGCTTTCAAAGCTGTGAGCCCAACAGACAAAACTCATTAAGAATCCTTGTTGCCTTGCAGGAGGATAGCATCAATCTTTTGAAAGCTAAAAGACACGAGGAAGGACCGAACCAAAGATTCACTATTTATGTCCAATGGATAAGGCCTACTTCTAACACAATTAAATTGAATTTTGGGGCGGCAAAGGACAACTTGGCAAGAGCTGGGTGTGGAATAGTTTGCAGAAACAGCTTGGCAAGAGCTAGGTGTGGAGCAGTTTGCAGAAACAATCAAGGACTTTTTTTGGGTGATGTTGCTATGTTCTTGGTGGACTGTAATTCAACTATAGCAGAAGCAATGGGACTTTTGGAAGGCCTAAAGCTAGCACAAGGCATTGGCGCTCAAAAAATCTATATTGAGGGAGATTCTAAGTGCATCATCTCTATTCTAAAGAAGAGTTTGTTGTTTTAAATTTAAATCCAGACTTTTTTTTTTTTTATAACGGGATTAACTTCTTATTTGATAAGGATCAAGATAAGTCATTCTGTTATGGATTTAGATTTAAAATCAAATGTTTCTGATTTTTCTCATCATCATCCATGATCCTTATCTAGTAACTGCATATAAGATCTCATAAGATAAGTCTTTGATGGAAATGTGCATTTATAAATATGAGGTATTGGGCAGATAGAGTCCCTGACTTCAAAACTGCAATATTCTTTCCTGCTCCATTGACGATGCAGTGCTAGAGGTCGGAAGATTCCGTCTGATAAAAATTTACAATTTTTCAGATAAAGAATCGGTATTCATCTCTGGTATGGCTATAGCTGGAGGTTAGTAGATTATTATTTTGCATATTATTATTTATGCTATTCAATTTTTGCATAAATATTTAGTTTAAAAGTTCTAACAGAGTTATAATCAGGCCCCTTGGTCTATCCAAAGCATAATAGAAGAAGCGAGATTGTGCGTGGAATGACTACTTAATGACTAATATTTACTGAGAAGCTAACCAAGTAGTCGATATGGTGGCCAACTGCTATCGATCACTACTCCTGTACTTGGATTAATAAGCATCCTACTTGTCTAACAACGTTATGTTTGACGACCTATCGGGCCGGGCTACTCCTTGGCACATGGGCCAGGACTTGGTTGTACCTCAACAAATTAGTGATATTATCTTCCCTCTAAAAAGGAAAAAAAAAATACCCATCCAACTTTTAAAAATCGTATCTATCCAACCAGTTAACATCTTCCATTAGTTAAATTCCTAAAAAATGGTTATATTTTTATTTTAAAAGATAATTTTTTTTAATATAAATAAAAGCTTTTAAAAGTTAATATCTTTCAACCCATTCATCGATTAGCACTAAAAATAGATATATTTGTTGGCTTTTAAAATGATTTGTTTTGTGTTGAAAGCCTTTGTTTTGTAAAATTTCTCTTGTCTCACATTGGAAAGCTACAAGAAAAGTGAAAACTTGTATAGGGTTCTTTTGTAAGAGGGTCACCAACAATAGGATTACTGATTCGATGGAGGCCTAAATTGATGATCAATCATACCTCATCTTCAAATGAATAAAAGAGAGTAAGACTAATGGCTATTAGCGCAAGATTAACAGATACAAATGGAAGAGGGTGGTGATTTGGATCTTAGAGCTTCATGAGCACACACAAGAGACAACGTTTAATGACCTCTCCAGTCATTCGTCCATCCATCCATTCGTTCGTCCCCTTTTCTCGAAAGGTGTGTTGCTATTTATAGCAAACGTATGGAGGATAACGTTTGTTGAGAAACTGTCAGCTCGTTTTCAACAGCATTTAAATGTTTATCCGGGAGTAATTAGTCATGATTACTTTCGTCTCTTAGGTGGAGCAATCGTAAGACGTGACAAGGTATTACACCTATTGCCACTACCTAAGTGCGACAACGGATGTAATACGTAACACGACTTAAGGTTGGCAAGCCTTATGCCCCTCTTAACCTTACATCTTCAGATCCCCCTGTAGCTTAGGCGCAGAGTCTCTTACGCCTATGGCGCCTCTTCAGGCGTTGCGAAGGTTGTCTGACCCTTTGGCACCGTCAAGGGCTGTCTTTCCCTCTAGGCGAGAAGAGCAAGGACTGTCTTTCCCTTTGGTACCGTCGAGGGTTGTCTTTCCCTCTAGGAGAGATGAGCAAGGGCTATCTATCCCTTTGGTGCCGTCGAGAGCTGTCTTTTCCTCTAAACGAGATAAGCAAGGATTGTCTTTTCCCTTTGGTGCCATCGAGGATTGTCCTTCCCTCTAGGCGAGAATGAAGAATGAAAAGTGAAGATGTAAAAAAAATGAAGAGTGAAGAATGAAGGCCGTTTATCTTTCAGGAGTCATCAAGAGTTGTCTTTTCCCTTAGGCGAGAAGATGAAAGTTGTCTTTCCTTCTACGTCATTGAGGGCCATCTTTCTCTCTAGACGTAAGTTGGTGAGTGTTGTCTTTCCCTCTCTCCCTGTCAAGTGCTATCTTTTCCCTTATGCAAGAAGATGAAGGCTGTCTTTCCTTCTTCATCATCGAGGGCTGTCTTTCTCTCTAAACGTAAATTAGTGAGGGTTATTCTTTCATCTCTCATTGTCAAGAGCTGTCTTTCCTCTTAGGCGAGAAGATTAAGGTTGTCTTTCTTTCTACGTCGTCGAGCACTGTCTTTCCCTCTCTCGCTGTCAAGGACTGTCTTTCCCCTTAGGCAAGAAGATGAAGACTGTCTTTCCTTCTACGTCGTCAATGACTGTCTTTCCCTCTAGACATAAATTGGCGAGGGTTGTCTTTCCTTCTCTCGCCGTCAAGGACTGTCTTTCCTTTTAGGCAAGAAAATAAAGGTGAAGGCTGTCTTTCCTTCACTGCATCATTGAGGGCTATCTTCCCCCCTAGGCAAAGGCACATGTTTACCAAGGCTCTTCCCCTTGGTGGATTTGAAGTTTCGAGTAGATGTATTGGTGTTGCTCATATGCATGTGATAAGATTAGGAGATCTCATTCTTGCTTACCCCTGCGTGGGTAATGTTGCCATTGCAGGCATCATGTATGTCTCATGACTCATTCGGTCTAGGGTGATATCGCCGACATATAGTATCTTCTAGTAATGGGGTGTCTTGTCGAAGTACCTCTATAATGCAGCTTGCCTTCTCGTGGTGTTACTAGGACTAACATTATGTTTGTGGCTAACCTTTTCGGGATTGGTGCCATAGGCATCCTCTAGGGATGAGCCCATGATCTTGCCACGTGTCATGCTATCATCGTGCCATTGTCAATGCCATTTCTACTATCTACAAACGCCAATCTGTTTTTTATTCGGGCGGGTTTTGATTGGCCCGATTAAGAAATTTCTATTTTTGTTAACCTAAACCCGCTAAATACTAGACAAGTTCAGGGATGGTTGGCAAGACAATTCAGATTTTACCACCTCTGTCATTAACGCAATAATAAAAATAAAATAAACTAAAAAAATCATTTTTTTAACACCATTCTCATCTTCCTTACTCATCCACATTCCTCATAAGATCATCAAAAAAAAAAAAATTAACTCCAAATTCCAATTATTTTTTGACATCCAATCATGAGAATCACAATTCTACTCAATTTCAATGCTCAATGAAATAGAATTAGAATTGTATTTAGGCTAAAATAGTAGTTTTACAATTCTACCCGAGATTTTTCATTTCATTAAAATTCATCAATTTGCTAAATTAGTGCCATTGAAGCATGACTTCGATACCGATTGCTTCATACATTAGTTGAAAGCCTAAAATCCCCGATGATAACAATGTTATTCTTCCAGGAACCATCCAAGGTCCAAAATTGAAGTAAAAAACACTTGAGGAATGTTTCCCTTAGTTCTCCATTAAACAGTTACCATAATCAAAGAAGATTTAAATAAATAAAATGAAAATAAAGTGAGATATAAAACAGAGAGAGAGAGAGAGAGATTGTATTTGTTTATCAATTCAGTGAAACTGTTTCGAGTACACCACTCTTGAGCACTCATTTATTGTTTCTCTCTCTACAACAAATGAACATATAAACAAAAAAGAGTTAATCACAAAGAATTTTTTTTCTCCCTAATAAAACCTGCAAAGAGAACATGAAAAAGAATGCCTTTGAATCATGTATGTTACAATCTAGTTTGAAAGTGTGCAAGGCTTAAAGAACCAGAACATATCCACTGATCTTGCAGCTGTGACAGCAGCCGCAATGGAGTTACTTTTATCACTAATATTGTTGTCATTGCCTTCATCATCTCCAGGATCCTTCTTGATTACCCTTTTGTTATTCCTCTCCATTTCTTGAAGAATTCATCTTTCCTGAGGAACACCCCATAATTCAAGTTAGTAAATCAATCATAAAACTATCTCTTAATCATGATCAATCAAAGAAATTCGTGTGAAGGTTGAGACACAGCATCTCAATTAATCTATCAATGTCTAATCTAATATTCTCATGCATATTTCGAGTATATATATGTATTCTCTAAACATACACATACTAATTCATAGGATACCAGAACATATGAAATAACATGAGAGAAAACTAGTAGCACTTATCTCTGTTAGCTACTGGATAGTTATAATCACTTCGCTCTGTTTGGATGCTAAGAATACGCCAGAAAGTTAGTTGGGAAAGTAAAATGCCAGAAAGTAATATGTTGAAAAGTGAAATTTAATTTTCCTAGAAGTTGTTTAGTTGTATCAGGAGAAGTAGGACTACGACAGAAAATTTTGATTTTGATGTTTGGTTAATAGGAATGAATGAGAAAAGTTTTTCATCTGCCCATTTTACCCTTCATTGTATAAGTGCAGGAAGAAGGAGAAGCTTTGGTGGTGAAGGGTAGGATGGGGAACGTGCTCTTCTCCTCACCTTTTCATTTTCATTTCCCACAAATTCCTTTCCTTTTTATCGGAAAACAAAAATGGCCCTTTTTCTGTAGTCAAAGAAGTTTGATTGAAACATTTTCTGTGGGACCCACACTTTTCGGTTATCCAAACACGCATCATATTATTCAGGAAAATCATCTTTGCTTTGTTGAAATTCGGCACGTACAAAGTGTCGATCGATCGGTAGTGGCGATCGATCGATAGTGGCGATCGAGCGACAATGGAGATCGAGCGACAATCTTAGAACGGAAAGTTCCCATTATGCGTTAATTCCAAATCTGAAGATGCACTTTCCTATTCCTTATTTAGGGAACGATTTTTCCCTAAATACTAGTTAGCAACTTTCTATTCTCAGTTTAGTAGTTTCCCTCATTGCTATTTACATATTTAACAAGCAACCAGTTTAGGAATGCTTCCCTAAAGCTGTTGCTAAATCTTGTATATATACACGTACAATCCCATTGATTTAATCAAGCAGATACTGAGAATCGTTTCTCACATAAACTTTCTCTTTCTATTGTCTTCATCTTCTTCTCATAAATTTTACATGCTTTATATTCCGGCTTTCCAAATGGAGGTGGTTAGACTTTTCATGTTCGGTTGATTTTGAGAGAGACATGTTTTCAGTCTAAATGAAACCAATTCAGTAAGGATGCAGTCTGATCAAGATACAAATATTGTAGCACATTATTCATATGTGTGCATATGCACTACTCATTAAATGTAAAGAAAGAATGAACGATTGTGTTTTAGTGTTTTACCTTATGCGATTTGGACCTAGAAGACTTGAGAGTAGTAGTTTTCGTTGTAGGAGTTCCATGAAGGACGGAAATGCATTGAGGGGAGGGAGGCCAGGCTCGGATTTGCGTTAAGTTCTCCTCTTCACCCCTCCTAATGTCTTTCAAATCTACGGAAACCGGTATGTTCTCTGCTTCATCAGGTCTTCTGCAGTTGCTATTAAACATGTCAATGCCAAAAAAAATTCATCCTTATCAATAAACATAAAGAAAAAATATGTACACCAAATTCAATTGAACCCATTAGGACATAACAACACAATCAACCTGGTAAGATTTTCATCACTATAGGATTATCTCAAGCAATAGTTCTGATAATCTGATCATTGTATTGGATCAAAAATAATTTAATCAAGTGATCACACCCAGTTAGAGCATCCAAACAGGTAATCACAACTCTGAGCTATCAATTCAATTGATATTTTTCTTTTTTTGGATTGTTCATGGCAATGGATGGCTAAGATCATCTGATTGAGTCCTTTTGGGCCTAATCACAGGTTAAGATTCAACGAAAAAATACAACTTACTTTTTCCCCCTTTGCTTGTCCTTGTCATTATTCTTCTCCATTGTTGCAGACTTCTCTTTTTCCATCTCAAGTAAAGCCTTCATCTCTTTCTCCTTATTCAAATCACCCAAAACATCACCCGAAAATTCCTTCAACACTGGCTTCTTCGCTTCCGTTGGACTCTCCTCCACATTCGAGCTCTCCAAATTCTTGTTTTCCTTTGCTTTTGTAGCCAATTTCTTCAATTCATTGCAGAAATCCGTTATATGACTCAATATATCCCGTCCTGCAAAGAGATTGCGAGCCGAGAGAGTGCTCTTCAGTTGTGGTTTTCGATCAAGTTGTGAAGAATCATCCACTGGGTTCTTCTTTTCTGTGCTTGATTTGACTGATGCTTTTATGGATTTGCTTTGCTGATTGGGAGGCGGAGTAGATAAGTTTGGATTGTAATTCTCACTATCTTCATGGAATTCCTGAAGTGGTTTCGATCTTATAATTTTCCCAGATTTTGTATCATTGTTTGATGAAATCGAAAATTGGTCAAGTCCTCTTCTCTTCAGATTTGCATCTCTGAAGGAAAAGCAGAAAAAAAATATCAGTTGATCTATATAACTATATAACTTGAATCAGTTCAGTGCATTGAACTCAAAACCTAGGTTTTCAATAATACCTTTGATTCCAATCACCTAGAGGGAAAATCTCGGAAATGCTAATTGATCTTAGAAGCTTTATCTGAAAAAAGAAAATCAAGATAAATTAGAAATCTTTATGAAAAACATAAAAAATTCTCATTTATGAATAGATTAGAACCTTTGAAGTAGGTGTAGATCTTAGGAAATCCTGAGCAGTCTTTGGATGCCGGCAATCTACAATGATAAGAAGGTAAAATTTATCAATCAGAGAGTAAATTTTAGCTGAATTGATATAAGAAATCTGTGGAATCTTACCAGGTTTGCAGAACCAGGCTTCAACATCTACAGATTCTTCAGGAGCAAAGAAATCGATCCATTTAGGAGCGTTTATGTGCTCGTACAGATCGTCTTCGACGAATCTGGAATCGATGTTCTTCCAATCAATCTTCGCTGGCTCCATTAATCTGAAAAAAAAAAAATCTACAAAGATAACACCAAAAATCTTGAAAAAGATAAGATTAGTGAGAGATAAAGGGAGCACAAGAATTGAAGTAATGAAATACAGATATCATTAGAAAAGCCAGAGAGTTGAGCAATTATTATGTAATTCTTCTCAAGCTTGATATCCTGTACATAAAAAACCCTAGAATCCAAAATTACAGATAACAGAGATTTAGTGTCCGAAGATGTTTCAGAGAGAGAGGAAGATAGGGAGATTAGGGTTTCTGTAACGAGGGTTAAGGAGCTGAACGCTAATTGTGTTTATGATTTTTCGACC
The DNA here is from genome assembly GCA_031762675.1 of Pachysandra terminalis. Taxonomy (NCBI): domain Eukaryota; kingdom Viridiplantae; phylum Streptophyta; class Magnoliopsida; order Buxales; family Buxaceae; genus Pachysandra; species Pachysandra terminalis. The sequence goes on from JAUPMG010191907.1 coordinate 9,599, forward strand.
GTTGGAGGGGAGGTTATCGTCTGCAGCATTTCCTGCACCATGTCCTACACTACATCTTTGATTGGTTCAAAAACACATATTTGGTGCAACAAAATCATAAGGGACTAATCAATGATTTTTACGTGGGAAATGTTGCAGGAAAATGCTGTCCTCACGCTTCTAGACGTGCTCTTCATTCATTTATCCTATTTTTTTATCCTTTTAAATTTCTCTGTCTTTTTTTATAGACCCAAATAACATGGACTTTCTAAACTCATTGTTCCACGTGCATTTTCTTAGTATTTTGTCTCCATTGATTGGAATACGCTTATATTCCGTGTTATAATGCTTATACTCTATTATAATGTTTGTATTTCGTTTTTAAATGCTTGTACTCAGTCATGCATAGTATAAATCCCTGCATGCTCCAATCGATAGTCCAGCTTTGTGGACCAGACAAAATGCTTTGAATATGAATTGTTATTTTTATTGTTGAGGGCATCTTACACATGGAAGCTTATTTGGGAAACTTTACTTCTCCACGCTAAGGTTGAGTGTCAATACATTTTGTTGTAAAAGACTTATCTTAAAACTAATATCT
>JAUPMG010191918.1:0-10177 GCA_031762675.1 Pachysandra terminalis
AATTCCATTTCAATTATTATTATTATTTAACTTAATTAAATAATCACCCATTTAATATTATTATTAATTAACGGATCTGGGTCACTGCACACATGACTCTTACATAGAATATATCCTTTATCTAGGCCACATTGTAGCATACACACCAAAAACAACCATTTCATTCACGTAGACGCATACATAGTCTAAATACAATTCAAGGATGTACCCTATACCCAAGTAATCATTACTTGTGTAACCACCTCTAATACCAACCAAATATCACCATAAACATGTATATGGCATGTTCCCTGAGTTCCCCAACCAATGTGGACCATAATCGGGTTCGGTAGATCCCTTCGGTAGGTCTCGGTAGATGGGTTCGGTATCTACCAAACTTCGATAGAAGGGCCAGAGAGTTTGGGCCTTTTGGTAGGAACTTTCGGTATGTATCGAGCGTCTTACCGAATGTCAAATCTGGCTCGTTTCTTGAGATTCTTCGTGGGTTTTTGTGCTAACACCTCTAAATCATCTAGATCTAGGGTTTATGGTTGGAAATCATCACTCTACCCACCATAGGTTATTTCTAACCTAATTGATCTTCCTATATGTGATTTCTAGGTTAAAATACCAAATTCAAGCCCAATACCTAACATATGAATTTTCTGGAATAAAATGACCATTCTCAAGGTATGACAATCATTAACGTTATAAAATCATACTCAAATCATTCATGGTTTCTAGTAAACATCAAATAAGGATTGTTCAATCCAACATGCCAAGTCTTGATATTAACACATGATCATTGGCCAACATATAATCCTTCAGATTCAAATATAATATCAAAGAATTAATAATAATCAATTCATATACAATATTAAACATCATACACATTCGATCTAACCATTGGAAAATATATACATGATTTTTAAGCATCTAGGGCATACCAATGTTCAAATCATTCATGCAATTGTTCTATGATAACTATAACATTAAAGAATTGATATGAAATTATCCATAGTAATACAAAGGAGGTTCTTACCTTACTAACTAACTACAATTGAGTAAGCTCCCTATCGTAGTTCCAATCTTCCTCAATCTTCTCTTGTTTCTTAAGGTGCTACTTTATTAGAGTTCTTCCTTCCTGTTTCTCCTCACCTTCCTCTCCTTCACTTTCATCGAATATTTCGTATCCTTCATCCTTTTTTTCTTCTTATCTATTTTCCTTCTTTGCCTTTTTGGCCCTCTTCCTTCTACAACAGGCTTTCCTCTTTTTTCTACTCTCTCTGGCTTTTCTTGCTTTCCTCTTGGTCTCCTCATCTTTTCCTCTTCAGCAATAACCTTAGTTTCTTCTTTCTCAACCAAAATCCTAGTTCCTTCTTTGGCCATGGAGAAAACTATTAAAAATCTTAGATCTGGGTTTTGGGCATATGGGTTTAGTTTGGATAGCTTCTAGGTTAAATCTTTAGTTACCTAGGTTTTCCTAAACTCCTATGTTTAAGGTTTAGCTGATTTAGTAGGATCACTAAAGAGATTTGATTTTTTGTTTCCCAACTTGGTGAGTTTGTCCATTCCCTAGAGTCTAACCTAAATTTCCTAATTTAACCCCTTTTAATTAAGTCAATTACCATTATTAAAAGTTTCTCTTTGCTAGGTTTAATTGGGTCAAATACCCAGGCCCATTTTTAGTCTTATAAAGCCCATAGTTTACTCTTTATCAACATCATTTAAGTTAAAATGGTCCAGGCCCAATCTTTATAAGGTTAACTTGGTCTTTTCATTATGTCTTAATTTTAAATGAACTAAAGGGATGAGATCCGGGTCGTTACACAGATTATTTTAAATGAAGGAACATACATGATTTTTTATAAATGTCTGAGTGGATGGATGCCATTTTTGAATCATACAGTGATATTTCTGACAAGGTTCGAGTTCCTTCTTTATAAATTAGAAGTGTCAGAGTAGACTTTCAGCTCCTTATCCATAGAAGATCTTGAGAGTTGGAAGGTACTCCTTTCGTGTGTTAAGAATCTTGGTTTGAATATTGAATGGTTGAGAATTCATTTCATCAATTTGGAGAAGAATCTCTTTTGTTTTCAAGAGAGCAGAGCTTGAAATTCAGAAAAACCAGACTCTTGAACAGCTTATTAGTAGTTCTCAAGAATCGGAAGATAAGAAGAAAGAAATAGCGGTTATCAGAAAATATTTTGAGGATAAAGAGAAGCATGCTGAAGGAATTGAACAATACATTAACTTGTTAAAGTCAGAGACAAAGAGGAGATCAAAGAAAATTTCTAAAGTTTTAAATGTAATTGTAACATCACATATTTTTCCAAACGAAATGTAGTCTTAAGATTGGTATCAATGAAGAGCATCCTTTCATATCTGATTCTTCTTTACCATCTCTTTTCAGAAGTAATAATGTTTTAGCCATTTTCCATTGACTAACTCTTCTTGTGCATTCTCGTCTAGTAAAACAATTTTGTAATAGCTTGAAGGATAAGCTTCAATTATTTCGAAAGGACCGTCCCACCTTTGTGCGAACTTAGGTTTGATTGTGTTGCTTCTTTCATAAAATGAAGCTTAAAATAATAATTCACCGACTTTAAATTCTCGGGGAGAAACTTTCTTTTGATAAGTACTTAAGACTACTTGATGATACTGAAAATTGTTTGCCAATGCTTGCTGTCTTTTCTCACTCAATCATTTATGCTGCATTTGAATTGCAACTAGATCATGAGTATCCCAATCCATTTCAGCAGCCTGTAGTATTCGGACTGATGATATTTACAATTCTACTGGTAAAATTGCTTCCATTCCATATACCAATGAAAATGGAGTTCCCATAGTAGCTCGATGCTTCAATACTCTTTATGCCAATAACACATCAAATAGATGTTCATGCCAGTGAGTAGGATGATCACATGTTAACTTACTTAACAATATAATCAAAGTCTTGTTTGTAGCTTCTGCTTGTGCATTTCCTTGAGGATAATACCGAGTGGATTTGATGTGGGAAATATTAAGATTTGCAAGCATTTCTCGAATTGGACGGTGTGAAAATGAGGAACCGTTGTCAGTAATGATTCTTCAAGGCACTCCTCCTCGAGCAATAAGATATTCTCTGATGAATTGAGCTACAACAACTCTTGTTGCTCTGTTAAGAGCAATTGGTTCTACCCACTTGGTATAATATTCAGTAGCCACCAAGATCCATGTATGTCCACTTCTGCTGTGAGGATTGATTGGACCAATCAGTCTATCCCCCAAGTATGAAATGGATATGGAGTTATAATAGATTGCATACTTCGAGGATGTTGCCTTGGAATATTTCCTTGTATCTGACATCTTGAACACTTCTTGGCATATTCAAATGTATATTCCTTAATAGATGGCCAATAATATCCCATATCATGAAGTTGCTCATATAAATTTCTATTTCCTTGATGAGCTCCACATTCTCCTGAATGTACTTCTCGAAGTACAACAACTGCTTCTTGTGGATGAATACACCTGAGTAAATTCTCATATGTATTTACTCAAAATAGATGACCTTCTTGAAAGTGGAACCGAGTAGCTCTTCTTTCGATTCTATGAGCTTCATATGCGTTGTTAGGTAGAAAAGCATCCTTTAAGAACCTGATGAATTAAGGTTTTCTCCAATCTTCTTCTTCTGCAAAGATGGGACATAGTTCCATGACATTAGGGATGCTTTGGCAACCAATACAACTTTTCTGTAACTTTGAAGAATCAAAGGATATGGTTGGCCAATATACTCCGAATCTTTGCCGTCTTCTATACAAAGGAATAGAATTTGAATTCCCACAAGTCTTCTAATGCATGTCATTGAGAATTTGGTTGCTTCTTCATTTCCATCCCAACGAAATAATACTCCATTCTATGCTTTGAAATAAAGAATATTACCAACTTTAATAAATTTTACCAATTGTTGAATTGAGATTTCGAAAATTGTAGTTGAATGTTGAAGTTAGTGTAAAATAGCATGCCTCCAATTAGTTGAAGGAATATTTTGTTACTCAATTTCGGAATCCAAAGTTGCTAGTATGATTTTTTTGATAACTTCAATTTGTTGAGAATCTTCATTCAAACTCAACATACTTCCAAGATTAGCTAAAATATCTGCTTGGTGATTCTTAGCTCTTGGAATATGCATCAAAACACATTCAACAAACTTACTCATTAATACTTGAATTGATGTTCTGTATGGCACTGATTTCTGTTCATTGCCTACAAAGTCTTCATTTATCTAAGAAAAAATGACTTTCAAACCTCCAAAGACTGTCAATCTTTGCATGCCCATCTGTTTGGCCATAATCAACCCAATAGGTAGAGCTTCATATTCTGATATGTTATTGAAACATACGAAATCAAACCTGAAAGGATAATAAAGATGTTGCCCATCACTTGAAGTGAACTCAATTCCAGCTCCTCCTCCATTCGAATTTGATGACCAACAAATTTCATCGGCCATTCTTGGTCTTTCACAGACGCAACTTTGAATTCAGATAATTCCTCGTCTTCACTTTTGAGAAAGCTGGAAGTAAATCAGCTATTGCTTGTCCTTTGATCCCCTTAGGTGTTTCACAATCAATGTCGAATTCTGATAATTGCAATAACCATTTTGTACACCTTCCAAGCAATATAAGTTGTGATAGCAAATATATGATAAGATTAGAGTGAGTAACTAGAACTGTTGGACATGCTAAGATATAGTGTCTCAACTTTCAAGTTACGTGATATAAGGCAAGGAAAAATTTATCAACCTGAGAATACTTTACTTCTGCTCCTCGTAAGAGTCTGCTAATATATTATACAAGCTTCTCAATTCCTTGGTCATCTTCTTGAGCTAATAACCCTCCAATAGCATTATCTGAAGTGGCCAAATACATTCGAAGTGGCTTTCTTGGGATTGGTGTAAGCATGGTGTGAGGATGCTTCAACAAATTCTTGATGTTTTCAAAGGCTTGCTGAAATGCTAGAGTCCATATGAATTCCGCTCCTTTTTGAAGTAACACTAGCAAATGAGATGTATAAGTTGGAAGACCTTGAACGAACATTCGAATGTATGAAACTCTTCCAAGAAAAGACTTCAATTGTTTCTGATTTGTGGGAGGAGTCATTTCGAGGATAGCTTTTTACTTGGTAGGATCTAAGTCAATTCCTTGTCTGTGAACAGCAAAACCAAGGAACTTACCAGTAATAACTCTGTAGGCACACTTAGCAGGGTTCATTATGTATTTGTAATTTCTGCAATGCTCAAATACTCTTTGCAAAAGTTTGAGATGTTGAGAACGCTCCTTGGATTGTACAACAATATCATCCACGTAATCCTCCACTTCTTTATGCATTATATCATGAAATATAGTGTTCATTGCTCACGGGTAAGTTGCTTCAGCATTCTTCAATCCGAAAGGCATCATTGTATAGTGAAAATTACCTAAAGGAGTTCAAAATGCTGTATGTTGAGCATCCATGTGATGCATCTTGATTTGATTATAACCACTATAACCATCCATGAAAAAGAACATCTCATGCCTTTCTCAAGCATGAATGAGAAGATCCATGCTGCGTAATGGAAATTCATCCTTAGGTATTTCTTTATTGAGATCTCGAAAGTCAACACCACATCTGATTTGTCCATTCTTTTTCTTTACAGGCACAACATTCGCAAGCCAAGTCAGATGTTGTATTGGTTTAATGAAACCAGCCTTCAAAAGTTTCTCAATTTCGGCCTTGATTTGTAATTAAATTCCGAGCTTGAAGGTTCAAGATGATTGCTTGAAAGGTTTAATATTAGAAGATAAATGCAACCTATGTGTGACCAACTGAAGATCCAACCCACATGTCATCTTAGCACCAAGCAAAGACATCTTTATTAGCTTTTAATAGCGTTACAAGATTCACCTTCTCTTCAGAACATAGGCTAGCATTAATAAAAGTAGTTGTTTTCTCTTCCCGTGGTTCTGATAGATTAACTTCCTCTAAGGTTTCGAGAACAGACTTTTTCACACCTTTAAGTTGCTTTGGTGCTTCTTGAATATCATTTTGTACTTCGAATATTTTAGCAATTGATGGGATGTCATCACTATCCTCATCACTTGGAATTTCAACATGATAAGCTTCAAGTTCATGTTCCTTGATTGTTATCCCTTTTGAGACAGCTTTTGAAAGAGGATCTTCTTGTCCTTGTTGATTTGATGTAGACCATACACAATATATAATAAGCCCCTCAATCGTAACAACTTGAGTGCAACAAGCTTTCAAGGCAAGCTTTTTAACAATAATTTCAGATATAACTGGCCTTTTCTTTGCTTCTGTCTTTTCTTTCTTTTGTTGTTTTTTTTTTCTTCTTTTACTTTTTTCTTCATAGGCCCAGACTCAGATAAAGGCATGCTAGGGTTAGCTTGGAGTGCTAGCCAAGCTGGAAGACAAATTCCTCGCGGGAGCGACATTTGGCATTCACCAGCCGGGGCAAGCTCATCATACTCAACTGCATCCGCCAGATGAACTTCGAGCTTATCAAATGGGCATGGATCAGCAACAAGTCAAATCATCTTACCATTTCGAATGCCTTTACAACACTGGTGGTAAGTCGAAGGAACAAGCTTGCATCTGTGAATCCAAGGTCGTCCCAGCAGAATATGTTATGTAGGCTCGTTGTCCAACACATGGAAGAAGGTTGGATATCTTTATGGTCCAACCTGCAGTTCGAGGGTCACATGAACCAAAGATACTGGCTTTGAGCATCGAAACCATAAATCTTCATCACCTGAGGAATCACTCTTTCGTATGATACTCCAATAGCCTTCAGAATGCCTATTGGAATAATATTCAGAGAAGATCTTGCGTCCACCAGAGATCTTTGAATATCTACACCTTGTAAAACAGAGTTCAAATATAGGGCCTTTACGTGGTTTTCATACGAAACCGTCATATCTTTTGGTCCAAAAATTATCAGACCTTCCTCTAAGATAGCATTGGCGCATTCCTCCTCTGCTTCTCGCAATGACAGCCTCTGAGCATACGCTCGAATAACTGTTTGTTTAGACTTCGGAAAGCCTATTTCTTTCATACTCTCTCCGAGCCTTTGATATTTCTACAAGTCAAACTTTGGAGGATAGACAACATTTTTTATCACCTCCGAAACAATGACATTCACAGCAGCCCCCTTACCTTTGTGATTCGGTAAAGGATCAGTGTGAACTGTTTCGGGCTGCAGTTCGATTTCTTTAATCTTCACTCAAAGATAGTACAATCTCCTCATGGAATAACAATCATAGGTGTTGTTGCCTATGTATTGATGATATTTGCAAAATTTCAGATTATTCCGATCTTTTGCTGATGAAACTATTTTACGGACAGGAAGTTTGACACGGTCATCTTTTACCCGATTGTAAAACATAATGTTGAATTAAGCTGGTGTAAAATCTGGCTCAGGTGGAGGATCTCAAGAATCATGAGAACCCTTGTTTTCATTCTTCTTCACTTTCTTCGAAGGATTATCCTTAATCATAATAGTTTCATTTCTTTTTCTTTCGAGCCTCTTGGTGGGGCTAGGCACTGGTCTTTCTGACTGCTTCATACAATCTTGTAAAACTGAAGTTTTAAATTCTTCAAGTGAATTATGTATTCAGGAAGAATCCCATTTATACAGTGTTTGACAAAGTTATTCTCCGCCACAATTTCGGTGCAGGACATCACCAATTCTCAAAATATTCGCACATACTCCACAAGACCTTCAGATTGGCTTTGGCGTTCTCTACTGAAATCAACAATGGTGTAGACCTCTTCGGTTTTGAAGAATTTCTTGTGAAATATAGCCGCCATATCTTCCCAAGTTTCCACAGAACCTAGCTCCAAGTGTTATACCATGTATAGGATTTTTCTAACAGGGACATCGAAAACTCCCCCAATCTGAGGTCATTTTTCAAAGCATGGGCTCCCAACGCCTCGATAAAATGGCTTATGTGCTCCTTTACATTCTTTGTTTGACCAGTGAACTTGGGGAATTTAAGGCTCACATAATCCTTAGGATATGGCTTGCTTAACAAAGCAAGAGGGTATGGTGGGCAATAGTCACTTTTGACCCATTCAAGATCTCGGGTATGTGACCTCTTCAAGAGTGATTCTACTTCCTTAAGAGTTGCAAAATGAGGAGTAGAAGATGGCGGTATTGGAGGTGATAGGATAGTTGATTGAACAACTGATGATGCCAAAATTGCCTGAGGAGGCAAAATGCTAGGACAATTCTCGAAAGTAGGTCTGATTGGTTCCTCTCTCGGGGTATTGATGGTAGCAGCCGGTGGAAATGAAGGAATAGCTGATGGAGGAAATGATGGTGATGGTATAAAGTTTGTTTGAGGTACTGTTCGACCAACAATTGTAGCCTGATGAGTCAACAAAGCCATCATCTCTTAATGCATAGCTTCCATTTTTTCTAACATTGCCATAATTCTGTCTTCAGATGACAATGATGAAGTGGAAGGTGTTGCTGATGTTGTAGCAACAGTTACAGTTGGTACATACTCTGAAATAGAAGTAGGATCCACAGGAAAAGATCCCGAATTCCAGTAGTGTTGATAGTAGGCAGTTCTGGGGCCACTTGAACAAATTTTGACTCATCTAAATTCACAATAAAGAAAGGAAACAAACAAGTTCCCTCGTGGGGTCGTAAAAAATCGTGATGCAAAAACCGGTAATTGACCTAAAATGTCAATTAACCAAATTGGTTTGTATAATGGTGGATTCGAATACTTGCTTACACTGGTCTAAATCAAAAGATAACCATTCTAGTGCAAGATTTCCTTTTGGAAGTTGAAAGCAAAGGTTGAAAGGGTAAGATCAGTCAAGAATGATAGAGCGATTCACCGCAGTACTTATGTTTATTTTCAGAAAAGAGGATTCCTTAAACATGGACTCTGCATTTCTCAGAGACTGTCAAATATTCAGAAATCCAATCCCCCTTTCTAATGTATCGTTGTTCGTTTATAGCCCTATACTCTTTACTGACCCATTTGCAACGTTTCATTCAGTACATTCAAAACGTTTCATCAATGTATTCAAGCGTTTTGATTTGAATGTTCAAAACGCTTCATCAATGATCATAACGTTTCAATGAATTTATTCAAAATGATTGGATTGGTAATGAATATGATGTTATAAAGTTAATGATACGTTACTGTTCTGTGTTGATTCCAGTCCTTAAATACTACAAGATCTTTGAGGATCTTGATACGACTTATCTCTCTGGCCCTCAATTCCTAAAAGTCTAATGTTTATTTCCCCCAATGCTTTAAATGAATAAACTGGATTTCACTATTTTCGAGAAGTAATGAATGTCAGAAAATGTTCCCTTAAAATTCATAACATCATGTGTTCATAATAATCATTCGAGTAACTATCTCAAAATTTGATTTCAAGTTATTTATATGATTATCCCGAATGGTAGTTCAAAAGATGACTTTGGGATAATAAGCTGGTCATTTCTAGACGTCATCTCGAAATACCTGACAAAGACTATTTCTAAATACAACATCGAAATAGTGTTATGCTGATAACCTTTATGCGGTTTTACTTGTGATGACGAAATGGCCCTCTCGAGGTGGCTAACCTATGAATGCTTTTTATGATATGATTGTTAAATACTCTAAAGGTTTTCCTTCGAGAATGGAGTCTATCTCAAGTTGAACTTCAAAGTATGCTATTAATTTCGAGGTGAATCTCCCGAAGCGGGCTTTCGAAATATATTATTCTGAAATACTTCTTACTGAGAGTGGGTTTTTGATAAGTCAAGAAAATAGCACATTTTATCACATTAATTTCATTACTTACCTGGTATTTTCACATATTTAATTCCCAATTTTACTTAGAAATTGCCAAATTCCTTCATTTCTATATTTTATTTTAATCATCTAAATTTTGCCTAATTTATTGATGCAAAGACATTTTTTAGGACAAAGGCTGGTCCAGATGGGTCAGACCACCCTGGTCAAAGGCAATCAGACTCAAATCAATTCAATACAGGCGGGTCAGATCAAAAAAACCGGCAATGGAATCCGACCCGTTTTAAATCAAGAACCGGAAATCTAATCCGACCCGACTCAAATCATTAAAGCTGAGTCAACCCGACCCAACCAAGACCCATTCAAGTCTTCTAGAAGATCCTAGCCTGATTTGT
>JAUPMG010191928.1:0-10177 GCA_031762675.1 Pachysandra terminalis
AGAATTCTTCAAGGAGGTGGGTTGGAGAAGGTCTTCAAACAGCTTTTTAGTGTTAGTGAAGGAGAAAAGCTGTTGAATGCCTCTCAATGTTATTTATCAACAACAGCAGGTCCAATTGCAGGGCTTCTCTTTGTTTCCAATCAAAATGTTGTCTTTTGCAGTGAGAGATCTCTCACATTCCCTTCTCCCACTGGAGAGTTGATCAGAACACCTTATAAGGTAATTGAAAAGAGCACTTCCATTATTCGTGACAAAAATAAATATTGATTATTAACATATCTGGTGTTATGAAATCTCTGCAGGTCTTGATTCCTCTGAAGAAAATAAAAAGAGTTAACCAGAGTGAGAATGTGAACAAGCCTGCCCAAAAGTACATACAAGTAGTTACTGTGGACAATTTTGATTTTTGGTTTATGGGATTTGTGAATTACAAGAAAGCTTTCAAGCATCTTCAAGAAGTTGTCTTTAAGCTTTAAACTGTCGGGTTGAGGTACCACAAGGATCTGAAGAGGATCTTTCTGAACAAATATTTAATCAAGTGAAGAAATTGTACAAATCACACAACTTCTTATAAGTTTCTGTTAAATGTATTAATGACACGTTATATTTACAATTAGTAGATTTTATAATGTCTCATACAACATGGTCAAAATGTATAAAATCAAGATTCGTGTTTGTAAAGAGATGATTTGAGAAGTTGAAGATACATTTTGAGTATCCTTTCTGTCGTTTATGTATTGTTGTTGTAAACATGTTTATAGGTTTGCATCTTAATGATTAAGGGAATACAAGATAGACCACCCGTTATTGATTCCTGGACAGTCATGGGGTGCATCATCTCCACACGACAAGAGCAGCTTCAGTGGAGAACTATAGATTTAGTCCTAAAAATCAGAAATCTTACTGCTCAATTTCAGAAATGCTTTGTCATACATGTGCATGAAGAGGCAAATTCAGCACCAGATTATTTAACCAGATATAGCTCTTGTACCGATCGAGGAGATTTTTGTTCTACACCAGAGGGACTTCCGGTCTGATTTGTGTGACATCCTTCTTAAGGCTGCTAGTTGTCATACTTCAGATTATAAATTTGTAATTGTTGATGGCCATTTTTTGCAAGGGTGCCATGTTATCAATTAAGGAAGATGTGGCGGGTCCATATCACATTACTACCATGTCATCATCCATGAACTGTTAGAAATGAGCTTTGAGATATTAAAGACCTTTCATAAATATGGTCAGATCAGATTTGTCGGATATCATCAAAAAATTAATCGAGACTTGGACAAACCTATTCGGTGTCCCGAACTTGTCGGCAAACACAGTGAAAAGAACCGGAATAGGCTCTTTCATCGAGTTGTGTAAATATGAAAATGAGAAAACTGGCAAAAACGCTTCGTCGAGCCAAAGTCGGGCACCTCAACACATTTTTGATATCGAGGTACCTGAAAGCACTAGAAGGAACGATGGCAATCTCTTCGATAAGAATCGAGATGGGAAAAAAAGTTGGTTAGGAGTCGCCACCAATCCTTTTTACGATGTGATTGGACACCGAGACCTTATATTTAATTACATGATAAAGTAACAATTAATGACTCAACTAGATGCGTACATGAGATCAATAGGTTCGGAGGTTCGATTATGAGAATGGAGAAGGTGTTAGGCACCCCACCTTATCCGGTCTAAACCAGTTACTTACTCCTTAATTCCCCTATTATCTTCTCAAGCATTTGACTTGATTTATGATTGGAAAAAATATGACAACTAAACTATGACCTATGGACTTTATTTCTTATGGACTCATATTTAGTGAACAAAAACAATCACACATGTCCTAAGATTACCGACATTCTAACCTAAACCAAATTCTACATGAGGGGTCAATGTGTATGCACCTAAAGGCCAATGAGAACCCAAAACCGGTAAGACAACCTTTACACCTTGATTTATCCACATGTTTATCGAGTTCTTTGGTATTGGGATGGAGTGTTGGGCGCCGACACCGGGGACAATGGTCACCTGGTTGTAGACCTACTAACTCTGGGAGCATAAAGTTTGCCACAAGCGACAATGGTTGCCCATTTGCAAGCTTACTAAGCTCCTCCTAAGATGGATAAAAATGAATGGGGCAAGGTTTGTGAGTTTTTATAATGCATTTGTGATTCAAGGATGCATTTATCATATTGTACAAAAAAAAAAAAAAGACTAAAAATAAGCAAGAGATCTATCATAAACAAGCTACTAACATGCTTGGAATGAAAGAAGAAAACTAACAACTCTCATGTTTGAAGAAGAAAGAATATTAGAACATATATAACTTGGTGAGGTAAGAATTACCTCTTTGTTGCTTGAAGTATAACACTTTCTTGAATGGTTTCACTTAAATCATTCTTCTCTTCAAATGTGAGTTGGCAAGCTTGGGTTCTAGACTAATTTTAGGAATTTCTAAAGAGAAAGAGGAAGAGTTTTTCTAAGGCCTAAGGAAAGGCTTGAAGGTGTGTTGAGATGGGTGAAGAGAGGGGGTATTTATATACTAAGGGTGAAAGGTCTTGGGTTACTTTTGGGATTTTAAAAGGGTAGTTTGGTCTTTTGGGTGAAGTAATTTTCATAATAACTTTATAATTTATGGATTTAAACTTAAAATAATGAAAATGTTTAGGATAAAAGTGTAAATGTCAAGGGGTAAGGTGAAGAGAATTGATATGGGTGGGTGGCATATGTGAAAATAAATAGTGAATCAATGGTCATTGACCAAAACTTCTTCCATTATAGGTGGTAAATGCATTTGTTTTTGAACCTCAAACGATGAGGCCAAAAGTTTGAAAAATTTGGGATGGTTGTGTGAATTGATGGGTCAAAGACCAAAGACCAATGTCAATCCCAACTTAGAATGTAGACCACATCTTTCTTAGGTTATAATAAGAATGCCAAAAGTGGGGTGAACGGCTTGGGAAGTGTGGATGAGGTGGATTGGGTTTGTCTTTTAGTGTTCTTTTTGGGCCAATTATTTGGACTATGTGGATTGGGCAATGGACTTGGATTGTGGACTGGGCCTATCTTAATGGACTTAGATTTTGGATTGGGTTAAACAAGAACATGAATAAAGTATTTGGACATATGGATTGGGCTACACCAAAATATGGGTTTCCATTTAGTTAAAAAAACCAATTAATAGAAAATTCATTATTGACATATTTGACCAAATAGGCCATTATCATGGTAGAATTTATATCTTTTGATCCTACGTGTAGCCTTTGGCTTTCTAAAGGTTATTGCCACTCAATTGAAGATGATTCAAGTAAATTGGCCAAAATTGGGTGTCTACAGTACCTGATCAACCCGACATGGCCCGACGCCTAGCCTAGGCGTAGGGCCATGCTGGGGTCCCGGCCAACCCTGGCACGTAGGGGGGCAGGCCAATGCTCAGGCTGCCAAGGCCCGGTAGGGTGAAAACTTGACACTACCTATTCATATCAGGGACTGTTTTCGATATCCCAGAGGTCTGAAAATGCCTAATATTTGCATGAATGAATCCCCAGCATAAAATGAGATGGCCAAACTAAGAATCATGTCCACACAACACAACTAATAATTGGTTAAGCAACTGACTAACTGTGTGTATGTGATTTACAGGAACTCGTCGCAGAGGAGATCTCCATCCTAGGTGAGAACTCGTCAGAGGGGGTTTTCTGGCATCTTTAAGGTGTTGCGAACACAAGCATGGGTATCATCAGTGGTCCAGCCAAACATCGACATGCCGACTTGAAGTTTGATGAAGTTGAGTGACGATGGGATGTGGCCTCTTGAGTTGAAATAAATAAGTTACCCTTAATGAGAAAGCATTCAATTGACCGTTACACTAGATATTAATTAAATCGTTATGTATTAATGTGATTGTTGCTATGTTAATGAGGTGAATTAATGTGTTGCAGTTACAATTGAGAAGGATGATGACACTTGTCACCATCCTAGAGATTCCCTTGGCCTATAAAAAGCTAGGAGGGCTTAGGACAAAAGGAGAAAACAAGTGTTGGAGTGATAAGACTCTGATAATTTCTCGTTACACTCTACACTTAGCTTCAGACTTATGAGATCTTCGCAAATATTTTCCATCATACTTGAGAAGACTTAAAGGGCAACTCTTAAGGCGGCATCGGTCTGAACTTGAGTATCTCCCTTCGTCGGGTCCCAGTCGTAGCCTACCTTCCACGCCTTCTCGACCCTCTCCTCGTTCTTGCTTAAAGCAATGTCTTCGGGAATGACAGTGTCATAGTGGTTTAGGCCCGGGTCAGATCTGACTACCTCGACCCTAAGACACGTGGGAGAACATGCGAGCATCTTGGGTCTACATGGATAGCGTTCACCAAAATCCCACCTACATTAAATGACGACTCTACTAGAGAGTTATATCATTTTTAGTCGAGTTTCGCGAAATTTGATACTTGGTATTTTCATCCTTGGTCTTACCAAGGTTCAATACTGCATACTTCATCTTTCATCCCATCAAGTTTGTTTCTTTCAAAAAAAAATGGCGAACATAAATTATAAGCAACTTCGTGCTTGTTCTGTCTTTGATGCTCTAGGAGAGCCCTAGTCGCCAAACATCCTAGCGATCGAAAATGAAGAACTGGTCGAGTCACAGTCTCGTGCACGAATCGAGCAAACGCTTAGCCAAGTGAATCCTACAACCGATTTATCTCAACTTATGACGGTCTTTCATGAGTTGAACAACCTCATTGCCAAAGCTCTGGCGAGTACTGCTGCTGCTCGCCAAGCTCCTCCATCACCCATAGTTCTTGATGATGTGGTAGAGCAACCACGCTAGGAAGTTGATCCTGTCGCGAACCCTGAACCACCTAAGGTAGACGAATGCATCACTTTTATTCATGTTAAAGCCCTCCTAAGGCATGAGAAAGTATTGTTGCCAAACAATGATGTAGATTGTGATTTTCGTCCTCCTTACCCTGCCGACATTCTGAAGAGACCTTACCCACAAGGTTATGGACATAGGGCTATGGAAAATGTGCATTAGCTGTTAACATCAAGCAAGGAAATAAGCAAAATTTTATTAAGCATTGGGCAATTAATTCAAAAGGGATATATATTCGTTTCAAAAGCTAATGTTGAAGAAACTCAGTTATGGCATAAGAGATTTGGCCATGTGAACTTGTGAAGCTTAATGCATTTTTTTTTTTTAAACTCTCCTATCCAAATGGATTAGGAACACTCATTAGTGGGGAGCGAATTGAGGCATGACCCTGACCTATATATTAATTATAAATAAAAAGCATACAAGGGGAAAGTAATGAGCCTTACCCCCATGTAACCTAAGATAAGAATGCATGCATGAAAGGCCTCCCTTTATAAGTAGGGAACCCATATGTTAGATCCGATTTTAACAATATACCCAATTATTGTAAATTATTAGATTAATTGGAACTCTCTAAAGCATAAAAGAATAAACAACACAAGCAATTTTTACGAGGTTCGGTTTTACCCTACTCCTCGGGGCCACGCCCAGATATTGAACAATCCACTAAGATCAAAAGATTACGAACACCAAACACCAATTGGAGCTTACACAAAATAAAGACTCCCACTTAATTTATGTCACCGCCGTGTTGAATCATCTTCTGGACTTGTTCAGCGAGCATCACTCGTCTTCTAAATCTGCATACTTGAACTCCCTCAATTTGTAGATGATCTTCTCCCGAAGACTTCAAGTTCTTCTTCCCGAAGAACCAAAGCAATAACAACAATAATAATAACTGAACGTTATTTCCTTGAACACCCAAGGAGTTGCCCAACAACCCTTGGAACAAGGATATATATAGATCAGCTAAAACGCAGATCCACCATTATGCAGATATTTTATTCTGCTTTACCGATCAAGAATCTCATTCCCTGTTTTAGTAGCTTCTTCCACTGTTTTTAGAAATGTCTCTAATCTCTTAAGAGACAATCAAATCTTCAATCAACCCAACTCTAAAACAGGCAACTCCAACAAGTAATTTACACTTCCTTGTATTTGCAAGAATAGAAGCTACTCTAATTAGATTGAGTATAAAATCAACTCAATTACAACAGTATTCTTTATATTTTGAACACACTGCCACCTGTTGTTGTGACTCAAAACAGATTCTTTCTCACCTAATTAGAAACCAAGTCTGTTTATTGGAGAGCACGTGGATCTTGGCTTGAGTTTTGAACATGAGGATTCTTGCCACGAATGCCAATGACTTAAAAATCTCCCCTTTGGCATTGTTCAGCAAAATATGAATCTAGCCTTCAAAACATCAAGATAACACACATGTATAAAATCAGTAGATTTCAATTTTCGAAGGAAGACTGACTTTAAATAACCAAAGTAATGTGTTAGCCATATTCAAATACATGATTACAACATGACATATAACCAACAAAACAGTAAACTAGCATCATGCAAGAATTCATACTTTCCATACTTACATTCGCTATTATAACTACAGAACAGAAAACAGCATCAGAATCAACTCCCCCTTTTTGTCACAACAAGTGCCAAAGGTAAAACAAGTCAGATACGGCACAAGCAAAAAGTATAGAACCAGGAAACAGAGAGAAATTAATGAAACGAAAAGACATTAAAATGAGTACCACTCGCCCTGAGGAGTGACCATACTTGCTGAAAGCAACAGAAGTGGAGTAGCTCTAACAGTTGTCACTATGAGAAGAGTAGGCTGCATCAGAAGTACCATCGGGACCGGACTCTGGCATTGACAGAGAAGGCCCAAAATGAGCAAGGAGGGCTCCAACGTGCTTCTCTTTCTGAGTCAGTGCTTTCAACATCAGTTTGACCTCTTTTAGTTCAGACTCCAAAAACCTTCTCATCTGCTCTTGAAGGGGGCCAGAGGATGATGTTGCAGAAGTTGTTGCAACATTTGGAAGATCATTAGTCGCAGGTGGATATTCTGTTTGAAAATCATGTGCATGTCTGCCTTCAACAAGCTTGTACGAAACCTTCAATGGCTTCCGGATAGCGGTCAACACTTCAGAACTTTCCTTGATGATCTTTTGAGACATCAGAATCTCAAAGATAAGAGAGGGAAAAGGTAAACTACCATGTGTGGTTTCAGCCCCAATATGACTGACAATGAACTCAAAATATGTTTCCCAAAATCAAAAGGTAAACCATTCCCAATCACAAAGAGCAAAGAAGCAAGATCCCTAGAAACTGTGGTGGTGTGAAGGCTGGGAAGCCAATTTGACAAGGCAATCTTGTACAGGACAGAGAATTTGACACTTAAATCAATCGAGAGAAAGACGTGAGAGTCAGGCCATGTGGTGTGAACATTACCAGTTAGTTCCCTAATAATTACATCCATATCAAGGTCTAGATCCAATTCTCTAGACTTATTAGAGTGAAATGAGGGAAAACCATAATAGTTGCTAATCAGGGCAGGGGAGAAGTCAAACATGTGTCTGTGGACAAAGATTTTACAGTTGCCTACAGCAGAGGGTACCACCATGTCTTTATGCAAATTTGCATAAAATTTGTAGATGACATCCCTAACAAAGGCTTTAGCCTTAGTAACAGACCCAAACAATCCCCTTTGTTTCAGCAAACCAACTATCCCCAATTTGGCATGATCAAGTAATTGGATCACTCGTTCAGAGAGATGTTTTCTTTTGGAGAAATAACCCCACAATATTTTGTTTTGACATGATAGAACTTTGGAAATCTTTCCTTAGTAATTACATACCCGGAAAGACCAAGAGGAGTGTGCATTGGACGTTGCTCAGTCTGTACCTTAGCAGAAGAGGAGGGACGTTTTCTTTTGGTTGTAGACCTTGAATCACCCTTGCTACCATCCTTTGCTGCAGCCTCTCGTGGAGATACTTCAGGGACATTGTCAGGATCAAACTCCTCTTCACGATTAGAAGGACGAGGTGGGGTTTTCTTCAATGGCAACTGAACCTTAGAAGGAGCGTGAGACGGATACCAGGAAGGAACCGCTTGGGGTCGAACTGGCGGTGGAGAAGCCTGTTGGTCAGATCGTTACCTTGGCTTAGGATCAGATTCAATGAAGATACCCTGAGAAGTGAAGAAGTGAGGTGGAGCCACTGTGCCTTGACGCGTTTTGTCATTGCCGGAGGACGAAGATGATGCCACCCCTTTTCCTTTCATTATGGGTGCTACAGACAAGCTCCCGCACTAATTTCTAGTGCTAAGCATTGAATTCCTGAGAAAAATTGCCAAGAACAACCCAAAACAGCTAGAAGGCAATTTTGGGAACTAGGGCATTCGAAGAGCCAAAAGCAATTTGAATTTGAGAAAGAGACATAAGCCTATTTGAGGGATATGTTTGGACTGTAAACCCAACAATATTTCAAAACCCTAATAAATCTTTCTTATAGACATGGCTCATATCACTCGTTAGTTAAATGGAACTGACATAGTCCATGGAATAAGCTAGAATAGTAGGCAACAACAAATAAGTTAAACCAAGCTCAAGGAGAAGTTCAAAAAAAAATAGTAAAATAGGCATGAGCTTTCTTTTCAGACTAGGCAGTTTACATTTTCACAATATGTAAAGTTTAAGATTGGAACAAAAATTATCTCGCCATTAGATTTAGATTGATCAATGATCCGAACCAAGGGTGTGTGTGTGATAAGCATGCAATATTCTTTATGAATCCATCCATAATTCCACATTTTTGTGTCAAAGCATCTTTTTGAGAGATCATTTGAAGCAACCCCCCCCCCCCCCTTTTTTATTTGATCAGTTGGTAGCTTTCACACTAATCACAAAGGCAGCTGTTTTCTCATGGCAGATCTTCCTCTACATATTGGTAATACATAGGACCAGATTACTCATGGATAGCTTCACACAATAGTGTAGGTAGCTCTTTCCAATGAAGACTTTTACCGAGATTTTCTCATGGTAGATCTTCCTCTATATATTGGTAATACATAGGCTCAGATTACTCATGGAAAATACCACAGAGTACAAGGTTGAGATTATCAATAAACTCTTAAAAAAATCTTTGTAACTGAAAGTGTGCATACTTCAAGTATTCAGTCCAGAATATTCCAGCATTGTGCTCAAATCATTTGGTTCTCTTTCAAAAATCAATTTCAGTCCAACAATCAGCATTTTTTTCAATTTCAAATGTTAAAGTTCATAGATTGTAAATATGAAACATAGACCAAATCATAAACTGATTGCTTATGCCTAACTACAGATCCTGTACTGCAATGCAAGATGACCAATTAGTTACATAGTACAGATCCCTAAGGTTTTCCTAAGGGAATCAAATCTTAGAGAATCAAGAGCTTTGGTAAATATATCTGCAAGTTGCTTCTCTGTTGCAACATATTCTAGAACAATGGTTCTGTTTTCAACCAACTCTCTAATGAAGTGATGTCTTATGTCAATGTGCTTAGTCCTAGAGTGTTGAACTGGATTTTTTGAAATATCTATGGCACTAGTGTTGTCACAATAAATAGTCAAAGTATCCTGAAAAATACCATAGTCCAGAACAGTTGGGTGCAACAACTTCCAGCCGCAATGTATTCAGCTTCAGCTGTAGACAGAGAAATTGAATTTTGCTTCTTGTTGTACCAAGATACTAGGTTGTTTACAAGATACAAACACCCCCTAGTAGTGCTCTTTCTGTCATCTTCATTACCTGCCCAATCTGCATCACTAAAACCTGCAAGACTTGAGTTAGTGCCATTAGAATACCATAATCCATAATCAGCAGTACCACTCATATATCTTATGATCCTTTTCATAGCAACTAAGTGTGATTCTTTTGGATTTGACTGGTATCTAGCACAAAGACCCACACTAAAGCAAATGTCAAGTCTTACTAGCAGTTAAGTAGAGTAGACTACCAATTATACTCCTATACAAACTAGGATCAATAGAGGTGTCACTCTCATCCTTAGTCAATTTCACATTGGTTCCCATGGGGGTCCTCAAATGTTTGGTATTTTTTAGACCAAATTTCTTCACAAGGTTTCAGGCATACTTGCTTTGAGAGATAAAAATCCCATCCACAAGTTGTTTAACCTGCAATCCAAGAAAATAGTTCAGTTCACCAACTATGCTCATCTCAATTCCTTTTTCATTTGATTTACAAATTCATCTATCTTCCCTTGAGAGGTGGAACCAAACACAATATCATCAACATA
>JAUPMG010191939.1:0-10177 GCA_031762675.1 Pachysandra terminalis
CCTAATCTCTCCCATCTTCACTCACGGCATGCCAACACACCCCACGACCTGTTCAAACGCAGATAATGCGTTTGAACGTGAATTCAAATTTTTGAATTCACACTCTAACCTCCAAGTCTCTATAATAACATAATAACCCCTACCGTAGAATAAAAATAATTAATAACACCTTAAGCTAATTTAATTAACTAACACAAGAATTTAAATATTAAATAAATACAAAAAATTAATAATTAAATTGTGAAATTCTAATTAAAGAGTTTATGTCATTACAATTGACACCTGTCTTAATCTGGCCTATAAAAAGGTAGTCATCATTGGTTAAGGTTGAGACCAATTAAAGTACAAGTCGAATTGGGGTTTATAGGTCTCTTATGATTTAAAAAATGACCGTCACTCTTTTTTTTCTGGAGTCCACTTAGGAGATGGGTGTCAATCACGTGTAAGATCAAGTTCATAAAAGATCCTTGAAGGTATGCCTCTCTCTCGCTCTCTCTCATCAACCGTCGCTTTTTTTGGGGCTATATATTTTGGAGCTAGATGACTGGAGCATCAGCTGTAATGCAACCCATCTTGAGATTATATATTTTGGATCTAAATAATTGGAGCATCGGTTGCATTGGGGTTATATATTTTGGAGCTAGATGACCGGAGGAGCTAGATGATTGGAGCATCAGCTGTAATGCAACCCACTGTTCGCCAAATGTTTCAGATATGTCTTGTAATCTTCATAAAATCAGAGAATTTTTTTTTCTTAAAATACATTTAAGATACGCATCAGCCTGCATGCAACCATCCCGCTCACGAGGCTATGTGACTTTTTCTAGGATACCATTGAATGAATGGCAAGTTTATTTTGTAGATGTGAGACACTTTATCATGAATTCATGACAATGACATGTCATGTGCTGAGTGGTGTAAGGGTATATATTAAATAACCTGTCCGGGTATAAATTTTTTTTCCGTGAGATAAAGAGTTGTTTAAACACAATTGGAGCTCCAAGATTCAAAATCATCTTGAAAGAGGGAGGGCCAAGAACTGAAAAAGAGTGTCCCAGTAATTTATAGCTGCTTGAAGGTGAGACAGCGATGGCCCACCTTGGCAAACGAGAGAGAATAAGTCCAGGATGAATCAGATAAAAACTAGGTGGGACCCACACTAAGTTAACTGCCACTCAGTGAGGATGGTCCCACACCATCAAACGAACCCAACCTCACGTCAACTGTCAGCTAATGGACTCAGGCCCGCCTGCTGGCCTGCACCCAGTTTCATGTCTGGGAAAACCTGCAGAAACCCAGAGAGAGAATTTCAAATTGAATTTTCTTTTCTTCTCTCACTTCCACAACTGCATTCAATTTCATGGTGGACCCTGTCGCCGACGGCTACGGACCATGGCTCGTAACACTAGGCTTCGGTGCTCGTTCGTCGACTCATCATATTTTATTTTATTTTCCAATTTCGAGTTAAGTTGCTTTCAGTTGCCATGATGTGATGCTTACCAACCTTTTTTATTATCCTTCTAATGATTCACGATCACCATCGTACACCTGGCTCACATGCAACGTGTCTGATGCACAATGAGCTTTACCAGCGTTGTTATTAAGCTACGCACACTTGAAGGTCCCACAATACTACGACGACCTCATGAAGATAACTTGAGCTAGAAGATAAGTTATGTGGGACCAACCATAACTACCGTTGCTCTACCCCACACCCTTTACATCATCATCACATTTATGATTTCTATATAGAATTTATTAGGTGCGCTCCAGGATATCACGGACAAGGGTGAGCGTATCAACCTGATGGAGACATCCCGGAACGGATTGTCCATTACCCCCCATCTTAAATTTCTAACCTAGAAACAAACAACATTCTTCAATTTTCAATTTAGTAATAACCACCAAAAAGCTTGTGACAATGAACCTGTCCATCCCAATAATACCACAAGGGGAATGGTGGTTCGAGGGCTTCATGGTCTTCATCTAATCTGCTTTTAAGCACCTAACAACAAATAAATAAAACACTAGCAAGACATTCTCTAGGGTGTACAACGGGTCGGGTCGGGTCGGTCCAGGCCCGCACGACACGGTAACAATCGTGTTTGTCGACACACGGGCCGGACTGCCATGCCGTGCTAAAATTTTGGCACCCTCGGCAAGGCACGACTCGTAGGCACGAGGCATTGTTGTGCTTTAGCTTGCACTTCAACCATAGTGTAAAGTATCTGTCGATCCCAAGTTGGATCTGCCCAAGACGAGATCCTAAGCCGATCACTAAACTGTTAAAAATTCACTAATTCTATCAGATCGTCCAATCCAGAACATCTGATTCGATTTCGAACGAGCGACACCTCTCAAAAATTTTCTTATTTAAATATAAATAAAAATCGGACCACTGACAAAATTGATATTGGACCGGGACGATTTCCGATCCGACACCGAGTTTAAACACTATGCTTCAGCTTGCCTGTGCTGATAGGGCCGTGCCATGTCGTGGGCCATGAAACTCAGGCACGACATGACTTATGAGCCATGCCTCATGTCGGCGCTCAATCATGCGGTCCCGGCGCATTGTAACCCCTAGTTTTACTTGAACAACAATAGTCATTCTATATACAAAGTGAGTTACACATATTTTTTGTGTTGAAAGTTCTACAACAATTCAAAACCAATTATATTCCAGATCTGTGTTGGTGGAAGCCTATATATTCATTAACCGGAGCAAATCATCTGGATTTTTTCCGGCTACTTTTATGTCATTGATCCGATACAACCAATAACCTGTTGTTCTGATTCCAGTACGGAGCAAATGTCTCTATAGACGTTTCGCACAAATGCCGGAACAACCGGAGGCCCGGCGACAATATCAGTCACATATTGCAGAAGATTTCTTCCCTGTATGTAGCTGATCACATAGAAACAATAGGGCAATTGCAACCAAAACATTAAGTTCTGCAATTGCACATTGAAGGGATATAGTCTATTTACCAGATAAGAGTTCAATTATTCCGACTAGCGGCATCTCTAACATCAGAAAGGCGAGGGACTACAACAGGTCCACCACGAACCTTTTCGAGAGCAAAGCTTATCCTTAACGGCCGACCCAGCAATGTCTGCAATGCAAGCCAGAGCTCAGTAGGCAATACCCGGTTCAATTATTTAGCCATTCATGCATCTACTTACCTTTCCATCCATGGCATCTTTGGCGCATCTAGCATCGTCGCATTTCGAAAAATTTACGAACCCAAAACCTCTTGACCTCCCAGTGTTCTTGTCATACATGATCCTCACTGCAAAAGGCAAAAAAACTACCACATGATCCACAATAATATTTAACACAAATAAGATCTGGAGGAGATCAGTCATTAGACCTTTTCCTCAATCTAGGAAAGAAAATAGCCTTACAGACTGGTTGTTGAGGGGGGTCATCCTTGTTCATACAATCACAAATATTGTTTATAAGTAGCAGATATGGCTGCGTGTGCGAAATGTATCCGACAGCTATAAAACGAATAAAGCTAAAAAGACATAAACCAGTAATAGCCTAACTTAACCACAATCCAACCCCTGATCCGAGGAAACCATCAAAAGAAACATTGTGGAACTCTAAGAATTGATGAGCAATTAGCCAGATAAGATACCACCATGTTGATGAGCCTTTCAAACTAATAGAGCAAATATATGAGAGTATGGTAATATGGTGAGTGGTAGAGTATCCTATCAACTCAAGGAGTGATTCAAGGAGAAAATTGAGATGATGAAGATTTATTAAAAAGATTTAGTAAAGTGATTCAAGGAGAAGATTGAGATTATGAAGATTTGATTGAAGAGATTTAGAAGATGGTTTGAATTTATTTCTTAATTCGAGATTATGATGAGCCAATTTCTATATTTATCGCTGAGTCTCTTTTCTATTTAAATCCCCAATGGGATCTCTTTGTAATCACCTTGAAATCAATAAACTCTGAATTTCTTCACTAACTGCATTTCCTTCACATTAAAAATTCTGTTATTGGGTTCAAGCCATATAGACTAGCAAACAGCAACTAGGCATAAATTCCAAAGAATATTTCCTCTCTTAGAGCTCTTCTTCTAGCCCCAACAAAATAAAAACTCCTTCAAACTTTTAGGGTGCACCCACCTAGGATCTCCCAAATCTGATCAGCATAGCAGACCACACTTTAAAAGCCACAGGACAATGGTTTCAAGTTTTTTTTTTTTTTTGGTGACGTGGAACCCCCAAGCCCCACTTAGTGGGGACAGGGTAAACCCCAAATACATGACCATCCCACAAGGACCATATATCAGGTAATCCCGGGGACTCGAATCTGGGACATCTAGTTCCTGAGCTGGTCAGTTAAGCTAACCCGTGTGGGTTATATTTGAATATTGGCTATATTCGATATATATTGGTCGATGTGTAAAGGTTTTGTGAGGGGCCAGTGTGAAACCTAAAGGTATCAGTGAATTTCATGGTTTCAGTGCACATGTATTACTTTTTGCATTAACAGATAAACAATGTGATAGAAAATATTTTAAACCATGTTCCATACTTCACATGGACAATACAATGGAGGGTAGGGCTGTCAATTGGTTCGGCTTAAACCGAAAACCAAACAAACCGAACCAAAAAAAATAGGTTTAGTTTATTATTTTTTTTTTCCATTTTGGTTTGGTTATGGTTTGGAAAACAAAAAAACCAAATTTATTCGGTTTGGTTTTCATTAGGCTTCAACTAAACTGAACCAAACCAAAAAAACCGAAATAGATTTTATATATAAACATATATACATGTGTATGTGTGTTTTATATAGAAAATAGTATTAATTTTGTCAAACCGAACCGAAAAACAGAAGTTTTCGGTTTTATTCATTGTAGTTCAGTTTGGTTTTCGGTTTTCTAAATCGGTTTCTATTTCGGTTTGGTTCGGTTTTCGGTTTAGAGTAATGTAATTCGGTTTGGTTTAGGTTTGACCACTAAACTGAACCAAACCAACAGAATTACACCCCTAATGGAGGGCCATATCATAGCACAATGGGTGGAATCTAGACCCATAAGCCAATGGATTTAAGATCTCCCAATCCAAAAGTCGTCCTAATAGGATGATACCCCACCATTCAAAAATTCATGTTTTTACTGATTAAAGCCAAATAGAAATCTCAAAGATTATCAAATATTATTTTTTCCTTTGATCTCCCTGTATTAATAACAAAGAAAGAATGCATAAATTGGCCTACACAAGGATGTACAAATGGGTTGGGTTGTGTGTGCCGGCCTGGCACGATTTGGTCCGTACCCAGGCGTAGGGCTGTCAACGAGCAGAGCTAGCTCGGCTCAGGCTTGTATGAGCCGAGCTTGAGCCATGTAATTAGGCTCATGAGTCGAGCTTGAGCCCAAAAAAAAGCTCATTATCTTAATGAGCTTGAGCCGAGCCTGGGACTCGGTTAAAGCTTGGCTCGGTTTATATATAAAATTATGCATCTATATTCTTACATCTTATATTATATATTAATATGAAACATACATGTTAATATATATACTCTTATGTAATAACAATCATCAACTATAATATTGATGTATTTGGATTAAACTAAACTTCTTTGCGAGCTGAGCCCGCGCCCTAAAATTTTTAACGAGTTTGAGCCGAATCTGAACCTTGTTCAAGGTTTAGAGCTGGGCAAAGCTCGGCTTGTTTACAGCAGGCGTGGCACAGCACGATAGGCCTTATAGTGTCATGCCAAGCATGGGGTCATGGCCCATGGCATGGCACAGCCCAGCACAATTGGGCACGAACCTGATTAGATTTTAGGCAAAGCACGAAGCCCGGCCCGGCATGGCACGATAATAATCATGCCCCGTGACGTGTTGAGTCTGAATTTAGGCACGAGTAAGATAAATAATCGGGTCATGCCGTGCCAGGCTACAACAAGAAAGGCACGAGCCATATCGTGCCCCGTGACTTGCTGGGCCTGAAATTAGGCACGGCCAGATAAACAATCAGGTCGTGCCCAGATAAACAATCAGGTCGTGCCGTGTCGGCCCACAGCACGAAAGGCACGAAGAGCCTTATTGTGTACATCCCTATCTACACAATATGATCTATTCGACTAATTCTACACAATATGGTGAATAAATATAAAATATTCTAGAATGTAATAAATATTTTTGAGAGAAGTCATGTGGTTTAGACATTTCATCGAACAGATGAAGGAAGACAAATGAACTCGTATAACTTTTTTTTGTGGGATCAACCGAGAAGATTTTTCCGAATGCGTTAATTCAGTAATAATAACTATTGTTTTTTTTATTTTGTTGGAACAATAGAAAGGGTTTCGATTTTATTACCTTCAGTGACCTCTCCGAAAGAAGAGAAAGCATCTTTCAAAGACTTCTCATCCACTGACCATGAAAGACCTTCAAACACCAAAACCAAGAAAGAAGAATTTAGATAAATATAAATCGAGAGAGAGAGAGAGAGAGAGAGAGAGAGAGAGAGAGAGAGAGAGAGAGAGAGACCTCCAACAAATAGCTTTTCGTTGAACGGGGAAGGTGGAGATGGTGGCGGCGAACAATAGTACCGGAAGCATAGAATCGGAGTATGAGAGGTAAACCTTCTTCCAACGGAAAACATTATAGTATTCATAATTTTTCCACCGGCGCCTGAATGTGCGTTCATAACGACCTCAAAGAAACAATCTAATATTTTCATCAAGAGTTGCTTAATCTGAGCCCAGTAGTTTTGGATTGAGTTTGGGCCAAGTAATTTTCGTTTGGGCCAATCTGAACTGATTAGAATCCGGCCCAATTAACCGTCTTTGAAGCCCTAATTCAAGATCTTCTTCCCCCTTAGTTTGATCTACTGGAATTGAGCTGCTGCGTTCCATTTTTGGTCGATCTAAAGCTGAAATACAAATCTTTTGTTTGGATACACTCAGGAACAAGAGTGATTCTCAAACTTCAGAAGGACTGTGATCTTCGTCTCTACCCTCGCCGCCATTGTCACACCGAAGCTTCGCTGGTTCTCTTACTGGTAAGAAAACGTCTCTCTCTCTCTCTCTCTCTCCTTCATTTGGCTTGTTACGAATTTCTATGTATTTTTCATGGCTTGTAATCATTTTCTCTTGTTTGTTGAAGTGGTTATTGATGAGAACTATGAGATTTAAGTGTTTATTGGTGATTTGATCTGAATGAAGAAGAAGCGGGTTTTGACTTCCCAGTTTAATTTTAGTCTTGTAATACCATTTTGCAGTTTTCCTTTGCATAGTTTCATTAGGGATGAAAACTATTTACTCGTTCCTCAGTCTAATAGATTGATTTTTTTGTTTATATTCTCATCTCTTAATACATTCATTTGCAATTTATTTATTTATTTATTTATATCTTTTCTGAACCTAGAGATTAATTTTTGCATAAACCTTTTGTCTAATATTTCTAGAAGCTATTGATGATTATCAAAAAGGGAAAAATGAATTTTTTATTTTTTATTTTTTTAAAAAAAAAAGTGTTTTTGGAATTCTAGAGTTGAGTGAGAAACTGGATTTTAGTATATCTGATGTTTAAATCCAAAATTATAGTATGGGTATCTGAATGTATGTTGTCAGATTTACTCCTTAAGGAGTTTGGTATTGGATGCAATGAAAATTGCCTGTTCTTTGGGCCAAAGAGTGGTTATTAATTAGATATGGTTGTGAGCAGGGTCAGTGCAATAAGAAAAGAAATGAACGCTTTCAAAGCTTGTGTTCCAATTGCATGGAGCCCCAACATATATATAACCTTAGTGAGGGGCATTCCGGGCACTAGGAGGCTTCACAGGCGCACCTTAGAGGCGTTGCGCCTTCGTAAAAGCAACCGAACTGTCATGAGATGGAACACACCTACAGTCAGGGGAATGCTCCAACAGGTCTTGAGAGGAGATTTCAATGTTTGCATGTTTATCTCTCTCATGAGATTTTTGCATTTGGTTTTGACTAGTTGTCTTAATTTATTTTTTATCCTCTAAAATAGGTAAAGAGATTGGTTGCCATCGAGACGGAAGAGATGTATAAAGCCTGGAAGCAAAAAATGGCAAACAATCGAGCCTTACGCCCTCCATTGGTTGTAAACCATCTCCCTCCCCCCTGCAACTAGCTCTACTTAGCAATGAAATGAGATTCTTCACTGGTTAGCTCTTCCACAGTGTCTTTCATATGGGTTTTGTGGATCAATAATATGATTTTTACTGAAGTTATGTTGTCTCAAATTGTGGCCTCATATTAATTTTGTTGTCCTCTTCTTTCATATGGGCAAATGTTCACATATATTTTTTAAGTTTGTATATTCTGGAATGTTATAAAGCTGTGTTTTAAATTTGAAACTTCTGGATTGTTATGAAGCTATTAATAGGATTTCAACAGTTAATAGACTTCTGCAATTAGCATATCTACATGTGTTCTATAAGTTTGTTGTGGAATAATTCCTTGTGTCCCTCGGCCTCGATATACCAGACCTCAAGCTGTCGATAGCTCATATTTGTTTTCACTTGGGAATCAATAAATCAGCTGGGTTATATTCATGTTTTCCTTCGAACAAAGATCTGTAGAAAGGTGCAACCCCAATAATTGAAATCTGAGATATTATAGGGGAAAAAGGTACCCATCTAGTAGACCTTGGAGATGGATGGTTGTTATGAGTAGAAACATCTGATTCATTTGTAGGAGACTAGGCTTGCTATTATAGGGGTTGCTCAAAGTGATGAACGATGTTGTCAAAATACCTAGGTGTTAGATCTGCCTGCTGCTCATATGCTTGCCCCGGCAACAATGTTATATAGTTATATCTAATTTATATTAGAAAATGTAGAGATAATATTGGTAATAAATGACAAGTACTTTATAATAAAATTACTTAATCATTTAATTATATTAGTAGAAAATCATTTCCCTTGAGGTGTGATGGTATGAGTGCCCCAACCCCCAAAACTCTCATTGGGATTGTCTCACTGGGTGCTCGTCTCTGTTGGGTCTGTGATACAACACTTGTTTATGGGCTGGGGAGATCGCTAAGCAGTAATGCCTATGGGCCAGAATTAGAGTTGGGTTGTTCTTAGTGTAAAATATAAGTCATATAACTATTTCACTTGTAACATGTTATCCATCAAACTTGTATTATCAATATTCTTAATATAGGGACACTGTATTGTTCTAAAAAGTGAAAAGATCATGTAAGGTACATTATTCCTAATAAGCTAATAGAATTATATAAGTAATAGGCAAATATAAACTGCACAATCAATTTCATTATTAATAAGTAATAAAGTCAATGTAAATGATATAACTAAATTGGTAATAGCTAATAATTTTGAGGATACGAATAAACATAAAAGATAAATTTTATATTCGTTGAGAACCCATTAGCACTAGGTGCTTGCCCAAGGCAAATCCTTGCCTTGGTGACTGCATGGGAACCAAGCTGGCCCCTGTTTCTATCTCTCCTTGTGGCATTGAGAAAAAAAGTCTAGTCATCTAGGTGGCTGTGTAGGCACTTAGGTTAGCATCTTTAACAACACCATGATGAAACGTTACCATTATAACCTATTTGATTCTTTTCATTACTGATAAATATTACTCACCATCAAATAACTAAATTATCTGGACACGGAAAAATCTTGCTATTAAAGTATGATTAGTATATTTCAGAAAGCTAACTTTCATAGTAACTAGGAATTATCTAGCTGCCACGTACATCCTCTAGCCCATCTAAAGATTTTCAAAGCATTGTAAAACAGAATTATTGTTAATGAAAGTAAACCAATTTGGCTACAACAGCTTTCCTTATCGGCAACTCATCCTAAACTTGAGATTAGGAGACATCTTCTTATCCCTCCCACTTGTACTTGTGAATACCAATTTATCCCTTTTTTATTTCTGTTTTTATCTTAACGCCTTTGACCATCTTCAGAGGAGGTGGCCATCCTGTGCGCTTTCTCCCCATGTATGTGTTATGTGTAGAATGGAGGGAAAATCTGTTGATCATCTTTTCATTCATTGCTCGGTGGCCACAGAGGTTTGGTCTTTCTTTCTTCGACAGTTGGGGGTTTGTTGGGTGTTACCGGCTGGGACTGAGGCATTGTTAGTCCAGTGGCAGTTCCCCGGTCTTGGGGTTAGGGGGAAATTGATGTACCAAGGGGTGTGGCATG
>JAUPMG010191961.1:0-10177 GCA_031762675.1 Pachysandra terminalis
GACTGGCTGATCGACTTGTCTATTGATTAAATAGAAATATTTAATAATAATATATAAATAATAATAATTAGAAAATATTTAAAAGTAAATAAAAGAAAAACCTTTAATTGCACTTTTGAGTAGTTTAGATTGCTAAACTTTTTTTTCGGGTTGTTACACATTTCCTTGAACAAGGTTAAATCTATGTGACACGTATCGTTCATCCATGGTGTTCATATGATGACGTGTGTACCTCATCCAGCTGTGTATAGGATTGCAACGGCTAACTTGTCACATCTTACAAATACGCAATCTCTGTGTGGTCCAGTTCCTTGATTCGACAACACCCCAACGGGCATGAACCTCCATCGCTATGGGTGTGTGGGACCCTCCATTCCTAAAGGTCTTTAACCATCTTCCCCATTTTCTTCCCTTTCAAAAGACGTGTGATTTCTAGCTGTTGAAAGATTACTCTGATTCTTTGTTGGTTTCGTGCCTTCTTGGCGTCGATTCTTCTCGAGTGTTTTGTCTACGGAAGGGATATTAGTGTAGGTTTGTCTTGATGGCCTCAAGGAGCCCTTGGTCTGATGGGTTGCCGTGTTAGGAGACACCCTGTAGGATGGGTTCCCTTGGCCCAACTATGGCAAAGTTGGGATTTGTGACCGAGTGGGACGCCCTCGACTTAATTGTATTATTGTTGGGACTCGAGCCTATCGAGGGGGATGCCCTCAGCCTAATGGGGTCAACATTAGGACTTCTGATAGACGAGAGGATGTCCCATAGAAGGGGGTTGCCCTCGGCCTGATCGTATAAGTCAGGACTTGATAGACGAGAGGATATCCCACGGGGGGGTTGCCTTCGGCCCGATCGTATAAGTCAGGACCTGATAGACGAGAGGATATCCCATGGGGGGTTGCCCTCGTCCTGATTGTATAAGTCAAGACCTGATAGACGAGAGGATATCCCGCGAGGGGTTGCCTTCAGCCTGATCGTATAAATCAGGACTTGATAGACGAGAGGATATCCCGTGGGGGGTTATGTCACACCCCAAACCCGAGATATACAATTTCACGGATTTACAAGGAATGACCTTCGGATTCAACCTTGGATGAATCACAGAAAATTTTCAACCAATAACATGACCTAAACAAAACCTTATTAAAACCAGCGGAAGTCTGAACTATTAAAAACACTTGGTTTAAATCAACACTAGTCAACGTAACGGATCCGTCTCGAAAGAAACATTAACTAGTCTATTACACAGTACTGCCCACATGGGGTCAAAACATATTCAAAGTAATTAATTAAGAAGCATGTTCTTAAATTTTGGAATTCCTCCAACCCATGGACCCTTTCTTCGGTTCATCTTAAATCCTGTAATTCACCTATTCCACGAAGGGATGAGCAACACAACCCAGTAGAAATAATCCAATGAATTTACACAGATATTTCCACAACATTCTAACAATGCAGATTTAATCACACAACATATAGTAGTTAGGTTACAATGTGTTATCATTCTCTTATACCATTTTATTCTCATGCTTGTATCTCATCTACTCATATAACATTCAACTTCATTTCTCAAATCTTTTGTTCAGCAGTGTCCACAAATCACATCATCATCTATTTTGATATCATACAAACATTCTTATACTCTCATCATATTCAATCACTTTGACACATAAAGCATCATGTCTCAATAATAACTCCCATGGTCCCAGTACCATTCTAGACTTACTATATCTAGCATAGTCCCACCATGCTATAACATATGACATAATCCCCATAGTCTCACCATGATATAACACACAATACAACCCACATGGTCCCACCATGATATAACACACAATATAATCGACATGGTCCCACCATGCTATAACACAATACAATCCATATGGTCCCACCATGATATGATATACAACATAATCCACATGCTCCCACCATGATATATGACACAATATAATCCACATGGTCCCACCATGCTATAACACACAATATAATCCACATGGTCCCACCATGATATGATATAAAACATAATCCACATTGTCCCACCATGCTATTACGCCATCATTTCTTAATTAGAATGCATCCACAAACACAATCAATGCCAAACATATGCAACATAAAATGAGGATGGTATGATTCAGTTCTGCACAATGAGATGACAAAGATGATGCATATGCAAGGGTTGTTAGGCAGGGCCTAACTACATGAACATTCAATCAAACCGTTATTTTAGGGACTTGCACCCAAGGTAGAATACACCAATGAATATTCTTTAAGGGACTTTCACCCGACGGAAGAATACACCATTGACTATCTTTAAGGGACTTTCACCCACGTAAGAATACACCATTAACCATTCTTTAAGGGACTTTCACCCATGGAAGAATACACCATTAACCATTATTATAGTGCCTTTCACCCACGGAAGAATACACGTTCTTATCCATTTAGGGACTTGCACCCGATGGAGAATGACTCCAGTCTTATTCTTTAAGGCCTTTCACCTACGGGAGAATACCCCATCTTATCCATTTAGGGACTTGCACCTGACGAAGGATGATTCCAGTCATTACACTATGATGAACTCATCTAGAGAAACCTCACACATTGATCACCAGTGATACTCCCAGCATCACCATTCACATACATAGACTTCTTGTGAATGTTCCCAGCATCACTCATACCCTAGATACAATTCAATGATCACACCCAGTTACATCTGGACTAGCATTGGATGCTCCTAGCATCACTCCGTCAATCATAAATCAAACATAGTCAATCCCATTGACTCACAGTGATGCTCCCAGCTCGACACACATCACAATTTAGCACACCACACACAGTGGCTACTCTCAGTACCACTCATAGAGTTACAATTTAGAATACATAGCAGCACATATTGGATACTCCTAGTATTACTTATAGAATCACAAATTCATATAGGGTTCCCTTGGAATTCCCTAATAAATCAGAACATAACACATATAACGAATTCATAATAAAAATGCAGGATATATAGAAACTTTCTAATATTCGACCATATCCAGATATTTTGCAGTAAAACTAACTCCAAACACATATTAAAAACATCTCCATGAAACTTTTCCCATAGTTTGGGAGTTATTGGGCTTTGATAGGTGTTCGGTACCTACTGAGTGACCTACCAAAATTTTGGTAGCTGATTTTCAGTACATGCTGAGTCTCGGTAGAAGTGGCAGCGAATTTGGGGTATTCGGTAGGTGTTTTCGATACCTGCCGAGTGACCTACCAAAATCCAAATTTGACCCAAATTTTGAGGTTTTCTTGGGTTTTCGTGCACACTCATTCACATCAAAGTTTTTACATGTTTTTACATCGAAATCATCATCCAATAGGACTATGGATTCAACCTAACCATAAGATACAAAACTTACCAAGAAATCAATGTTGATCATCATTAAAATTCTTCCTTATACCATATCTAAATTCAATAATAGTACTAATTCTCTATACCTATAAATCATATAAAACATATATACATATAAGCATCACATTATCATTAAAATCATTAGGAATCAATCATAAGATCATTCAACATGCATTCATTCCCTAGATGTTATCTATAGCATCATCATACTATCATGAACTTATCCGTAATAAAGACAATGGAAATCCCTACCTCTTTCAGCCTAATGTTTTCTGCAACTTAAGATGGTGATCCTGAATCCCCCTCTCGCTCTCCCCCCTTTCTTCTTTCTTCCTCTTCCTTCTCTTTGGTTGAAACCCAGAATTCTCTCCCTTTTCTTGTTGTTTTGATCGTGTGAAACAGAAGCAACTTTCCTTCTCCTATTTAGAAGGGAACGTGAGTTAAGGGAAGTGTTTCTCTTTCTCACATCATCAATTCAAATTAAGTGAACTTACCGTACTAACCTTACCTTAAGCCCAATGGGCCATTCGACCAGTCAAAGCCTTAATTCAAGTTTGAAGTGAAGGGTCCAAGCCCAATCCACCTAATATTCAAATGACACAAGTTACCACTAATTCTACCAAAATTGCATAATGATCCAATTCAGCCCTTTACTCTCACAATTAGATCCTAAGGTTCAAATAAAGAGTAAATAACATTTAATTCATCAAAGTAACTGCTAGGGTCAGGTTCACTACAATCTACCTCCCTTCTCTGAATCTCAAACTCCAGTTCCCACAATGCTTCTGCTTCATCATGGTGACTCCACTGCACTTTAACTAACGGAATGGTCTTTGTTCTCAATACTTGTTCCTTTCAATCCATGATCCTCACTGGTGCTTCTTCATAGGTTACATCCTCTCTCAATGGTAGTTCAGTATAATCAATGAAATGTAAGGGATCCGGCTCGTACTTCCTTAACATTGATACATGAAAGACATTTTGAACAGCTCCTAATTGATAAGGTAACGCAAGACGGTAAACTACATGTCACGCCCCAAAATCCGAGCACAAATCCCTAGGCGGGATGGCACGAATCTCGAGGTGAGACCTTCGGGATCCACTTCTGGACCACAGATTGCCATATCACAACCAAAAACAAAGATGGATGAAAAGAAGATCTCTTTATTCATCACAAAATAAGGGAAGCTAACAACGTAAAGTAAGGGAAGTACAAATAAAATCTAACAAACGAGATGGCGCTCTGCTGGGCCTTACATTTAATCAAATCCAAATGTGCAATCCATAAACAATGTTTACATAATGATGCGAAATAAAAATCATCTAGCTCAACCTGCCCATATAAGTACAGAATCCCAAATACTCGATATCCAAAAAAATCAAATACCTCACGAGATAAAACTAAATAGAACTGAACATGAAATGCATATTATTTTACGAGATGAATATGATATGTATGCCATTCACATGATCTAAAGTTATGCTCAAACAATTCAGATTCAATGGATGGTATGAATATGCTTACATTAGCCCACTTACTCAAGGTGCCCCTTTCCAAAAGTAACACTGCAATCAAAATCAATTCAGGACAAAGATCACCAGGAACAATTGCAGATGCCCCTTACTTCACTCAATTCGGGACAAAGATCATCTAGCTCAACCTGCCCATATAAGTACAGAATCCCAAATACTCAATATCCAAAAAAATCAAATACCTCACGAGATAAAACTAAATAGAACTGAACATGAAATGCAGATTATTTTATGAGATGAATATGATATGTATGCCATTCACATGATCTAATGTTATCCTCAAACAATTCAGATTCAATGGATGGTACGAATATGCCTACATTAGCCCAATTACTCAAGGTGCCCCTTTCCAAAAGTAACACTGCAATCAAAATCAATTCGGGACAAAGGTCACCAGGAACAACTGCAGATGCCCCTTACTTCTCTTCGGGTGCTAACCCATGGTGCGAAGGTTACCATCTTCTGTATTAACGAGTGTACAATACTCGTGGTCCAGGTAAACTATATAGAGCTTTATTAGTACTCTATCCTTATTTAGAGTGGGCTTTCAACCACGGGTATAGTCAACCGACCAGGAGGCATTTTGCACTCCATTATTTCTCTAATAGGGCCCCTTAAGAATTGCACTAACAAAGTATGAATGCATTATTACTTGTAGTAAGATCCTAGTGATACAGTCTAAGAACAGTATCCACGCGCCCATACACGTAGATAATTCTTTAGAATTCATCACCAACATCCTATGTGATAAAACAATTCTTTTCCATTATACGCTGCTAAGATCCTTGAGTTTAGGCTAGTTAATAGGGATTGGGAGCAACAAACCAATAATCCATAGGCATAAAGCCCCATAGGTCAATGGACCCGTAATCAACTAACTGTCATCAAACTATCACAAAGGCATGCAGCCCCATCTTGGCCTCACAAGAGTCCAAGGGAATCAAATAGCTCAACCAAAAACCCCATAACCACCTAACCCGAAATCAATTCTCTAACAAACAAATATGCAAAACGTTAATTGTCGATCGATCGAAATTCCAGATCGAGCGACTCTACCCAGAAAACCACTGTTTTCGATTCTAAATCCATTCCGGTCTTCATAAAGGCCAGGAATTTCTTCCAAAACCTTACTAATATCCCACTGATCATCCAATACCATTAATACAGTAGCATGAAACAAAATAATGATAGGCATTGATCCCAAATATCCAAAGAAATCAAAACAGAACTATCTCTGTAGCTGATATGAAAACAAAAAACTTCCAGGAACTTAATTCCCGTATATAAACAGATAATATCCTCGATTGATCATGCTATATAAAAACTGTGACTAATTCTCTGGGCAATGCCAACAGAAACTCAACTAGAATTCGTCATAAAACTAGGTTACCAGCCTTGATCCAACACATAGAGGATTAAAACATGTTATTCTCTACATTGTAGTAGAAGTCAGAGATGCTGATCTCTTATATGCAAACTGATTTCTATCCAACTTAACCATTCTAATAACCATACGCTCTATATATTCACAGGAACAAGCCAAACGTCAAAACAGGGTGGTCATGACTATGATCGCATGTAATGAAAACCAGAATAGGTAGAAATATAAACATGGATCTAATAACACAGTAACATATGACCATTTGAAGATAAATCACAGGTAAGGTACTTACATGTGTTAGATGCAGTAGATGTGAACACTACACAGACACAGAAAATAACCTCAGAATACAATGTCGTCCTCTTCTTCTACTTCCTTTCTTCTCAGCAACCAAAACAGCAAACAGAAAATTCAGATAACAGAAACTGATTCAACACCTCTATTCTTCTCTCTAGATCTCAAACTCTCCAGCACTTCCAACTCTCTCACTCAACCCTTCACTTCTCCTGGACGAACCAACCTAATGGAGAGGAATAGGAAACGGTTTCCCTCTCCCTACAAACTCTCCCCTCTCTCACACAACTCTGCCACATCACCACCACGTAGCCACACTTCTCCCAATTCTCGCAAGACTAGTTCAACGCAATCCATGCATTGAACACAAATTCAAAACTCTTTGAATTCACACACTAAGCCCCCAACTTAACAAAATTACAGAAAATCCCAAAAGAAAAGAATGACATGAAATAAACCCCCTAAGACTAATTAGTACACAAATCTCATAAATACAAACTTATAAAATTCTAAGCAATAACAATAATTAAAGACTTAAATCCCAAACTTTCCTCTTGATTGTAATGTGGTTTTATCTAACTAAATACTATCCTAACTTATAATTAAACATTATTAATCTCAGAAATTTACTAATCTGACCTCCATGCTTTCACTTTAATTAAATCTAAACAATTTAGCCCAACTAATTTATCATAATAGCAATTATTAGTCAATCAGATTTCTGGGTCATTACACTACACTACCTAGGCATTCCAATATCTCGAAAGGTCCGATGAAGCAAGGTGTTAGTTTCCCTATCTTTCCAAATCTCATCACACCTTTCATTGGTGAAACTTTTAGGAATACATGATTTCCAACCTCAAATTCCAGTTCTTGTCTTCTATTTGTATAACTTTTCTGTTGACTTTGAGCTGCTAATAACCTTTCCCGAATTATTTTCACTTTCTCGGTGGTTTCTTGTAGCATGCTACTCTCACCCACTTCAGTCCAACATGCAGGTGACCTACATGGTCTTCCATATAATGCCTCCAATGGGGCCATCCCAATACTTGATTGATAACTGTTGTTGTATCAAAAAGGTGGTCACTCCAATTTCCCTTGAAATCCAATATACAAGCTCTGAGCATATCTTCAAGTATCTGATTATCCCTTTCGGTTTGTCCAGTTGTTTGTGGGTGGAAGGCAGTACTGAAATATAATCGAGTACCCAATGCCTTCTGTACACTTGCCCAAAATTCTGACGTGAATCTTGTATCCCTATCCGATACAATGCTGACTGGGAACCCATGTAATCTGACTATCTCTTTGACGTACAGTTGTGCCAATTCATCTCTAGAAGTGGTGACCATACCTTGTTCTGAATGTTGTTTTCTATATGTCACTATCTCTAATCCTCAATTGATGGTATCCCGACCTCAAATTAATTTTGGAAAGATAACGAGCCCCTCTGAATTGGTCAAACAAATCATCTATTCTAGGTAAGGGATACTTGTTCTTGATGGTGACTTTATTTAATTATATGTAGTCGATGCACAACCTCATCGATCCATCTTTCTTCTTCACAAATAACACCGATGCTCCCCATGGTGAAACACTCGGTTTGATAAATCCCATCTCCATAAGCTCCTCAAGTTGTTCCTTGAGTTCTTTCATCTCTACCGGTGCCCTACGGTAAGCAGCCAGTGATATGGGAGTAGTAACCGGCATTATCTCAATGCAAAATTCTACCTTCCTTTTAGGTGGTAGTCTTGGTATCTCCTGAAATACTTGGGCAAACTCTTTCACTATTGGAATTTATTCTAAGGATTCTCATTTATTCCCTTCCAATAGACCTATGAACTCTGTTTGATACGTATCCTTAATATTTCCCAAAACTTTTATGCTTTCTCCTCCGGGAACTTCAAAGATAACCTCCTTCTCAAAACAGTTCACTTTGGCATGATAAGCTGATAGCCAATCCATACCAAGGATGATATCAAAATTCGACATAGCTATCACTACCAAATCAGCTTCTAAATTGCTATTTCCTACTCTCACTTCACAGTCCAGAAAAATCTTACTAAGAGTGACTGTACCTCCAACAGGGTTTGATATATGTGTACACCCCAATTTGCACTGATGTGCAGTTTTCCTGTTTTTGCAGCTCCTTGAAGGCTTGGCTTGAGAATCAGCAACTCTAAATCAACATCTGAATCTAATCTCCACCATGTACTCAAATTCCTGAGAAATCCCTGAAAATCCCAAAAATCATGTGAAATGATCAAAATACCCCTGGTAGACCTCACCTGATCCATTTCAGCCATAAATCCATTTTCCAACCTCAAATTTGAATTCCTGAGCCAAAATGCTCTCCAACGAGTATAATCTTGGGATGATTTGAAGTTTGTTGGAAAAATGACAGTTTTGCCCCTAATTCGGTCATCGAGATCAAACAGTAAAATCCGAGGGTCGAAACATTTTTCCGACATCAAATTTGGATTCCTCATCGAAACACTTTCGAAATGACTATAATTTTGTAAAAATACAAGTTCGGGAGTCGAAGGGTCATTTTTGGTATTTTAAAATTATCAACAAAAAACCAAAGATAAAAAAAATTTGAGAATAAATCAAAAAAAATAAATAAATAAATAAAAAGTTTTGGAGAGAGCACCCAGGTTCTCTCTCCCCTCTCCCATTTCTTTCCTTCTTCTTCTTCTTTTCCCCTTCTTCTTCTTTCCTTTATTCTCTTCTCTCCCCCTCCTCTTTCTTCTCTTTCCTTCTTCTTCTTCTTTTTCCTTCCTGTCCTTCCTTCCCCCTCCTCTTTCTTTCCTTTTTCTTCTCTTTCCTTCTTCTGTTACCTTCTTTTCCCTTCCTTACGCTTCCTCTCTTTCCTTCCTTTCCTTTCTACCCCTTCCTTTACTCCCTCCCCTCCTCTTATATAAAAAGGCAACATAGGACGGATGAAAAAAGAGGAGGAAAAAAGGAGAAAAAGAAAAAAAGAAGGATCTCTCCTTGCCTTGCACCCCTGCTGCCCACCTACGTCCCTGTGCGCCCTGCTGCCCAATTCACCACCGCATGCCCCTGATCCCAGCCTGCCGGATGTAACCGCATACCCCAACAGCACCACCCGAATCCATCTGCAACTCTTCCCCTGCCTCTCCCTCTTCCGAGAAAAACCACCACCCCTACTGCCCCACCTACGTCCCTGTGTGCCCTGCTGCCCTTGCTGCGCCCCACGCCCCTGCAACTTGCTGCGCCCCACACCCCTGCAACCTGCTGCTGCCACCATGACCCGCACCCCCGCAACCTGCTTCACCCCTGCACCAGCACCTGCCTGTGAGCCCCCTGCGCGCCCGTTGCCTCCCCCTCTGCCTTGTTCCCACTTGCACGCATGCTATTTCTGCCCTTGCCGCACCCTTGTAGCCACACACTTGCCGACCCCCTGCCGGCTGCACCACAACCCCTGCCCCAGCACACCACCACCAGCCAGCCGCACCCCTGTTCAGCCACCCCTGCAAGTCTCTCTCTCTCTCTCTCTCTCTCTCTCTCTCTCTTTTCCCCTCTTCTTCCCCACCTTCTCTTTCTCCTCCTTCTTC
>JAUPMG010191972.1:0-10176 GCA_031762675.1 Pachysandra terminalis
CCAAAGGATGAGGGTGGGTTGGGAACTTCCAACTCAATACATTGGAATCAAGTGGCCATATATAAGCTTGTATGGCAAATATTGAGCAGAAGGAAATCTTTATGGCTAAGCTGGGTATATGCTCACCTCATCAAACACAAGAATTTTTGGTCTAATAAACCTCCATCCAACTGTTCTTGGAGCTGGAGGAAAATACTTCAACCCAGAGACAAAGCTAAACACCTTAGTGGTGTTAAAATTGCAAATGAAAAGAACACTTGGATTTGGTGGGACATGTGCCACCCTAACAGCCCTTTGATTAACCAATTTACCCCCAGAGAAATACATAGGGTTGGTTTAACACTTGAAGGCAGAGTGGAGAAGCTGCTACAAGCGGGACAGTGGAGAGCAACACCACATACTGATTTACAGGACTTATGGGATCATCTTCACCTGGTCAAAATCCATAACCTACCTATGGATGGCATCACTTGGCTCCCATCCAGATCAGGGAATTTTTCTTTGAAGGAGACTTGGGAGGTTTGCAGACTCATGCTGATAAGGTGAGATGGGCACAATTAATCTGGTTTAAGGGTGTCATTCCTAAGCATAGCTTCATTGCTTGGTTGGCTCTTAAAAAGAGACTTCTCACACAAGACAAGCTCTTCAAATTGGATATCATCTCTCAATCCAGCTGTTGTTTATGTAAATCTGCTGAAGAATCTGTGGAACATCTCTTCTTTGCATGCAAATTCTCCACTTGGCTATGGTCTCATGTTCTATTGATATCAGATATAAACAGGTCATTACTTCCTTGGTCTGAGGAGATTGAGTGGTGCTGCCAAAATATCAGTTCTGATTGCATAAAAAGCAGATTTTTATGCCTGAGCTTTGCTGCCACCATATACCACCTCTGGAGGGAGAGAAACTCAAGGATCTTCAAGAACACAATCAATGACCTTGATTTCCTCTTATCTTGTATAAAAGAGGATGTGAGAGGTTCTTTCTCTACTAAGACATGGAGAGGACAGGACACATTCC
Organism: Pachysandra terminalis; assembly: GCA_031762675.1. Lineage (NCBI taxonomy): Eukaryota > Viridiplantae > Streptophyta > Magnoliopsida > Buxales > Buxaceae > Pachysandra > Pachysandra terminalis. Next base: position 1,021 of record JAUPMG010191972.1, read on the forward strand.
ATATCAACAGGCTTCTCTCTGGCTGGAACATCAGCGCCCCCACAGTATAACCTATGGCACTACTACATCCCCTAGGCTTGGGTCACTTTATTAGGCTGATCTACTTGTTAGTGTTCTTTGCTGGCAATGTTAGCCTCATTCATTGGATTGTAACATCCTTACTTCTCACTTTATTAATAAACTCAACCTTAGCTTCCAAAAAAAAAATATAAATCAAAACATCAAAGTTACATGCTTGGGAAGATTAATATTAAAAAGTTTAACGTTTTATGATAAACATCTTTTTATGTGAGTTGAATTCGATGGGGTATGGCATATTCTTTGAATATGGCATATCACCTAATTCAAATCAAGATTATACATGAAATTGAAGTTACTTACCTTGCTTATTGCGTGAATCCTTGTTCTTCCTCAACCCAGTTCACGTTTTGAACAGTTCTTCTTCTTCTTAAGCTTCAGATCTCAATCAAATTTTAGAATTAATGGTTTGGATGACCGAACCAGGCTTTAGGTAGTTTTTATGAGTTAAACTTAGTTTAGGATTTTCCTCTAATCCTAGCCCTTGATTTTAAATTAGTTAATCTTCACCTTTGATTAAAAATAACAGTAATCATAGTACAATACAAACATTATCTTAGTCCTATTTTATTTGGATCAGTATTTATCTTTCTATCCTTGTCTAATCCTAAGTATTATTGTCTTTTAATCTTGGCCATTCATTATGTTTAATTATTCCTGCGAAATCTCAGCCATTGGTTTAACTTTGAGATTATGATTGTGTGTGATGCACTCTAAATAATCTATTGTGCTCCAACCAATCACAATTGGTCAAAGTCAACTAATTAGCTATTACTAAAAATTTAAATTAGTCCCTATTTTCTAATTAATTACATATCAAACTTATTACTAATTACACTAAACTCCCTTAAACTAGTTGGGTTATTACAGACCATGTGTACGCATTTATGTTTGTCTTGGTTTAGAACATGGTGGGACCATGTAGGATGTGCTTGAACATGATGGGATTATGTGATTAGCCTTAAAATAGTGGGACTATGGGAATTATGAATTATTAACTGGTCACAACTTGTTGATGTATTGTTTCCATGTGAATAGTGATTTTACATGATGATTGTAATATTCATGTTAGTATACGAGATATAGTATGACAACATGTTAATATACATACGATTGTGGTAGTATATGTTGGGTGAAATGCATGAAATAAACCGTATTGGTTTACATGCATAAAAGTTTGTATTGTAGTCTCCTAGGATTTCTCTACTAGGCTGATCCTTATCTCTACAGGTCATCTACTTGTTTGACATGCCTGTCTGGAGACGAGATTCCTTTGGTTTTCAATACTTGATTTTCATGATGGTGTACTCATGGTTCTTGATTACATTGGTTTGACCCTGTGTGGGCAGTGAACTTGTAATAAAGATTACTTTGTTTACTTTACCTTATTTTGATTCTGAGTTGATAGCTCAACATGCTTAATGGGGCTATGGTTTTAATTCTAATAGACTTCCGCTAGTATTTGTATTTGTTGAGACTCTAATTCAACCAGGAGAGGGTTGATATTGTGGCTGTTTATCCGTATCCACGTGGTGGGTCCGAAGGTCAGTTCCTTGGAATCCTAGAGATCCCATATCTCAGATTTGGGGCGCGACACGAACTCATAGTGACCATAACGGATACGAAAGGCCATCTTCTTAATATCTTCTTCTCGAATACTCACCTGATGATATCTAGATCTCAAGTCGATCTTCAAGAAATACTGCGCTCCTCGCTACTGGTCGAACAGATCGTCAATCCGCTACAACGGGTACTTGTTCTTCACAATGACTCAGTTCAGTTGTCTGTAATCGATGCAAAGCCGTAGAGAACCATCCTTCTTCTTCACAAAGATAACTGGAGCTCCCCAAGGGTGATCAACTCGTCTAACTAAGCCTTCAGTTCTTGCATCTCGATCGGCGCTATTTTGTAAGTCACAAGCGAAATAGGGCTGGTACCAGGAATAAGCTCTATGCAAAAATCTACCTCCCTTTAAGGTGGTAAACCTGAAATATCCTGAAATACGTGACCAAAGTCTCTCACCACAGGGATATCTCCAGAGATAGCTTATGAAAGCTTTTTGTGGCAAATAGGAAGTCGGACTGATAATGATCCTTCTCCGATCCATGGAAAGTCAAGCATCGGCCTCCAGGAAGACGAAAAAGAACAGATTTCTCAAAACAATTAATCCTGGCATGATAGGCTGAAAGCCAATCCATCCCAAGAATAACCTCAAACTCGGGCATATCTAACACAATCAGAATGGCCTCCAAGTTCAGGTCACCTAATCTCACCACACAAGCTTTGCAAACTCGATGGAGAGTTGAAATACCCCCAACTGGATTAGCAATACACAGAGGGTGCTCTAACACAGAAGGGTGTAAACTCAGAAGAGCCATGCGACTAGAGGAGATAAAAGAATGGGATGTACCAGAATCAAATAACACGCGCACTGGAGTGTGAAACAGAAGAATGGTACCTTCTACCACAGCATTGGTAGCGCTGTCGTCACGGGGAACATCGACATCGATAAGTGCATGAACTCTGCCCTACTGAGCTGTAGGCCATCCATCTCACCTTGGTGCTCTACAAAATCATTGAAGATGTCCTTCCTTGCCGCAGTTGTGGCAAGTCCTCTTGTCTCTCCTAGAGAACATCTGGTCCTGAGGTGGAAGGGGCTGAAGTACCACATCACGTGCTGGCACTAAAGGTGCAACAGGTGCTGCTGTTCCTGCCACAACTCAGGGTGGAGTCCTCTCTCTTCGAGATCCTAATCTCTGCTGTATGTCCCGACCTGGTCAAACGTGATATGGCCGGTATCTCCCACCACCACTGTTGCCGCTCCTGTCTGACTTGGGCTGAACGCGCAATGCTCCGGATCTTTCCATGTCTCGCTCCACATGCCTAGCACACTCAAAGACTTCTGCGTATGTCTTCAGACGTTGAGGAACCACTCTAGATCTAATAACAGGCCGCAAACTTTCCTCGAACTTGGCCGTCTTATCTGCCTCATTGGCAACCATGTGAGGTGCACAACGGTACTGCATCACGAACCAGTCCTCGTATTGGGCCACTGTGAGACTACCCTGCTCCAAACGCATGAACTCAGAAGCCATCTTCCTCCTGTAGCTACTCGGTTGGTAGTTCTCCAAGAGCTGAAGACAAAATTGCTCCCACGTCATCTCGGAAGTCAAGCTCCTCTCGATCATCTCCCACCAGTCAAAGGCTTCCCCTTTTAGTGAGGCTCTCCTCGTCCTGCGTCGGTGGTGTCAGCTTCTTGAATTTCTCGAGCCAAGTCATAGCCGTATGCTGCACTCTTCTCTCGTCAAGCACCGCCTGGCACTCCATCTGATTGCGCTAATACATAGCCAAGTCACCCAAGATCTGAAATATGTTCGCCATCTAAGGGTTTGCGTCAGCCTCAGTCCTAGCAGCAGAATTCTCTCCAACGGAAGCGTTCCTTCTCCTTCCTGCCATCTAAACACTTGAACAGCCATTTAAGTCTTACAAAGTACACCTCCTAGTAAGCATGAAGTACATATATAATCACAATCATCAAATAATAGCACACAGCACACAATCCAATACTGGTTTCTATGTTTCTCCACCTAATCTTCAATTTCTATGTGATACCTAGCACTAATAGTCTCTAACCAAAATCAACCGTATTTTGAGCAAACCTTATGCTCTGATACCAATCAATCATGTCCCAGACCTGTAGCATGAATCCCAATGAGGTAATTGCATTGATCTCAAGGTGAGACCTCAGGATCCAAAACTGGGCCGCAGATTGCTACCACGACAATAGCAAATAAACGTAATAAAGTACTTTCATTCAGTAGATTAGAATGCGGAAGCTAACAATACATAAAATCCAAAGTATAAATAAAATAGTTCATGACCTCAGCAGGGCCTAAAACAAAATATAAATCCAAAATCCAACTACAACTACGTCCAAAGGATCCTCAGAATACACCAACCACATAAATCAAGTTTAATAGTCAAACTCCATCCAAAGTGAAAGGCAGTAAACTAGAAGCAAAGCAAACAAGCAGGTAAAGCAGCAAGACAATCAACGCAGCAACTCAGACTAGAGCAGACCTTCCTCTTCCCATCCTACAACATAAAACGTTGTGTGAGCCTATGATGCTCAATAAGAAGCAAAATAATGTTAACTCGTCATCTCATGGAATCAATCACAAGGTTTAGTTCCACAATAATCTGATAATAAATCAATGACAAGTTCAACATACTCAACGTAAATACAATGCAAGATGAGTAGCTTATAAGATGGAATGAGATGACATGAAATCATTCAAATGACCTAGAATGAATGCAATGAGCAACATACGCAAACAACGATGGATATACACAATGTAATGAACTAAGATCAATGTTTCATGGTAAGCAAACTTCATATCACATTTCCAACGACAAGGCCACTTTAGAACGTATCCAAGGAATTATCGGAATCCCCTCTCCGTTCCAGGCGCTAACCCATGGCACGAAGGCTACCATACAGTATGACTAATTTTCAAGTGAACAATACTCAAGGGGTAGTGAACCTGCATAGGCATTCGCAAGCACCCTACCCTAGTTTCTGTGGGCCCTTTCACCCCACAGGGTATATAGTCAACCCAGTTCAGAGGCATCGCAGTTGTTTCTTCGTAGATTTTCACCTCCCTGTTTACTTACCACTTGACATCAACCTAGTATGTATGCATTAAGTGGATATCAAGTGAAGGCATACAACAGAAACTATCCAAGTTCCCATACACTCGGATAATCTGATTGCATACGTTCACCAACTTCCAACATTATCACAACAGCACACAATCATTAGATTACCACAAGTCAACAACTATCAAGGATCAACTAAGATGGAATGAAAGCAACCAACACATCGGAACACCAAGATTGACACACAATGGTCATATCTTACTTTCAAAAATCAACAACAACAATGGCCGAAGCCATACACCATCCATCCAAGTCATCCAAACAAAATCATTACTGTGCAAACTACTGGGTGTTCGGCAGAGGCGTCGGTGGACCGAAGCCTGCCAAATAGCCAAATTGGTTTAGAAAACAGTCTCTGTCAGTGGAGTGGTCGGTTGAACTAACCTATCTGTGAACTCTGGTGGTCGTCAGCAGAGGCGTCGGTGGACCGAAGCCTGCTGATCTGCGCGAATCTGGGTTTTTCTGGGTTTTTCCTTGAGTTTCTAAATCCAATTTTAGGCATTCTAATACATTCAAAATCACTTGTAAACACATATAGACTTTTGAAAACACTTTTAACCATATTAGAATATTCAAAATGCATCCAAACAATGATCTAACCATTCAATTAATCGATAAAACCATATATTCATTATGTTCAAAAACAAGACATTGATCTCAATCAAAGACTATGATCATCCCTACGCAACTTACCTGAATCGATTTGAGTCTCTTAGCACCCTCAAGAACACTCTTCGTCTAGCGAATATGGGCTGCAACACTCCACGTTTCCACAAGCTCCGGCTTCAATGTCTTCCACAAGGTCTTCTTCTTCTTCTCTTCTCTCCTCCAATAACTCACAACAGTTCAGATCTAGAAATCACAAGACACTAGGAGAGAATCAAACCCTAATTCTCCTTTTAAACCAATTTCCAAAACACCAATTAAAACTTCCAAAAGCAATGCACGTCCCTTTTGGGTCGTGCGTTCGAAACGGAAACACAATTGATTTGATTCTCTAATCAAATCAACACCCACTATTTTATATAATATCAAAACAACCCCCAACTACTAAATAGTAATACACATTAATCGCATCAGTATTTATAAGAATACGTACATATATATATATACATATATATATATACATATATTAAATAAACGCCAAAAAATACCCTTAAATCTGGAAAATTTTAAATCATTAAATGTGGGAATCATTACGTGGATTTAGGTCATTACAATTTTGCATATGCCTCTGCTTGCAATATTGAAACAAGGTAAACCATCCATAAATTATTGAAGTCAGCGAGAATTTCCCGACGGTATTACTACAGCCAAATCTATTGACGGGGCTTGAGAAAAGGAAGCACAAGCTCAATCATCCTCTTCAAATCCATCTTGCGCTCTTCATGGATGTTAAGTGTCAAGGTTATTTTAACATGGAGATGACCACCTTTCGAGTGGAATTTGCAAGTAAGATTGATTGCAAAAATCTTATACCAAAAGCACCAACTCATAAAAACATCATTATTGTTGATTTCTTCAAAACAGAGAGTCTGCGGATAACATTATCTTCTTTTCACCAACATTACTTATGAAAGCCATTGAAGCAAGATAAGTGATCTCTTGGAACTCGTTGCATCTATATATCGGAATCAAATTGTCTAAGAATATTAAATGACATATTTTGAAAATATCACAAGTGCAAATGCTATGTGATTATTAGAGATATGCATTCAATTTACTTAGGAAATTGTCTCTGATTAGTATTGCGCTTACATTGTGGCTGAATAGCACGTTCTAAACGTAGGGGCTAATGTTGATGAGCCAATTTGAAAATTGATTTAAGCCAATGATAAGGTGACTCCTGACAAGTTCAATTATGTAAATATACACTTTATTATTTAAAATCATGAATTAAGAATGTATATTCAAAAGTCTATACGCCCACTCTTGTTGGGAGAATATTCACGGAGTAATTGATTTCGAAGCCCATTTAACATGGGAGGATTATCTCGAAATCAATGTACAGTTAGAGGATCTACTTGAGATGGACCTCAGATCAGTATTCTTCCTGAAGACAATTTTCGAAAGTATTATATTGCCTTATATCTTATATATAAGACATTAAGGAGTAATAGAGGTTAGCCACCTTAAGAAGGTCAATTCATCACCATAGGTTAACCACCTCGAGAGGGCCAATTCGTCATCATAGGTATGGTAATATCTCATATAATGAGGTTATCAGCATAATGCTATTTTGATGTTGTATTTCGAAATAGTCATTTTTAGGCATTTTGATATAGAATCTTGAAATGACCAATTTGTTATCCTAAAGTCATATCACCTTTAGAGATAACCATATAAGTGAATCGAAGTCAACCTTCAAGATAGTCGCTCGAAATGATCATTATGACAACATAATGTTACAAATTATAAGGGAACATTCCCTGACATTCATTGCTCTTCGAAGTTAGTAAATTCGAAGTCATTTGTTAAGTATAGGGGAAATAGATATTAGACTTTCAAGAATGAAAGGCCAAAGAGGTAAGTCATATTAAGATCCTCCAATATCTTGAAACATTTAAGGACTTGAATCAACATAGAATAGTAACGTATCATGAACTTTATAGCGTCATATTCATCACTAATCCAAGCGTTTCGAATATATTCATTGAAACATTGCGTTCTTTGATGAAGCATTTTGAACATTGAAATCAAACGCTTGTATACATTGATGAAATGTTCTAATTGTATTGAATGAAATGTTAACGGTTCAATAATGATTACAAAGCTATAAAAGGCCAATGATACACCGGAAAGATCGATTGGAATTCCTTGACATTTTGACATTCTCTAAGAATCAGTAGAGCTGTGTCTTGAGAATTCTCTTTCTAAATTAAGTTCTATGGTGACCTTTCTGTTCATTCCTGAATGATCCCTATTCTTATCCTATTTATTTCATCCCACAAGGAAACCATACATTGGAACGGTCATCTTTTGATTTAGGCCAGTCTAAGCAAGTATTCGAACTCTTCGTTGCTCAAACCATTTGGGGCAATTGACATCTTATTGTCAAATTGACTATTTACCTCTTTCTGCATCACCAGTACCTAGTAGGGATGCAACTTGGGTAGGTTTGGGTAGAGTTAACCTCAACCCAACTCCCAACCGATCTCCTTGGAGGTCATACCAAACCCCACCCAAACTGAACTCTGGAACCCAAACCCAAAACGAATTTTTTTTTTAAAACCCTAAACCCAACCCAAACTACAATTTCATGTTGGTTTGGGTCGGGATGATTTGGGTCCCACAAAGCCTTTTTGATGGATTTAAATTTTAACTAGTAGAAGCTGGAGAGGAAGTCGTGATATAATCAGGAAAATTTCATGTTGGTTTGATCAGTTCAAACTTCGAATACCACATAATCTGGTTATCTGAGAATTGCAGTCATCTTCTTCACAAAAGAAGCCATGATTGATTGGAGAGAGAGAAAGATAAAGAGAGAGAGAGAAAGAGAGAGAGGAGAACGACCAACCTAAACCTTAACAACTCTATCGCCATCACTATTGTCGTTGGACTGAGTATTGGAACTATGAAGAGAAAGTTACAAAACCCTAACTGTCACATCCCAAACCTTAGAGATCTCAATGGAGTCCCTATGAAGTTTGAAACATGACTCTCACCCCATTCCACATGGGCATGGTAGTCAATTCATTGCCAAACCATGGAGTTTTATTTCAGATGTTAGAAAATTATGGAAAATATATTAAATATAAAATCATTACATAAATTCAAACAAAAAACAGTGAAAAATAAAATTACTAATCATTTAGACTCATGCTTGAAACAAACTCCTCTAACTTATTTAAAATATGACTTAACAAGAGCCAACATCAAACTAAGGCATTCAAGCCAATAGATCCTACTATAATACCTAAGACAATCCTTAATTAGTTTCTTCTAAAAAATCAGTAGCTTCTTCAAAACTTTGTCCACCAACCTGGTCACCATAATCCATATCATCCCCCTCTATAATTCCAGAAATTTTGGTTGCTTGAAAGCGTAGGCTACACTTAGCTCAGTAAATAAACAAGTCCAACAGTATTTAAGATTGAAGTAAGGACAATGCCACTCTTCAATGGTAATCTATAAATCAGAAGAACAATTTAATCACAAGAAATGTGCTGAAATATGCATGAATTCAATTATTAATGCATGCAATGAATGTTGTGCACCTAGCAAGTATAATCACCAAGTGTAATCTAAGACAAACATATGATATGCAACATGCATGTTGTTTAGTATTCAAATAGAGTAAGTTCCCACTAGATCCAATCACAACTATCCAAGATGTCTCACCAATGTGAATTCCCTGGG
>JAUPMG010191983.1:0-10176 GCA_031762675.1 Pachysandra terminalis
GTGAATGCATATTAATTTAGGTTTACTCATGTTGTTTATTTTATTCTTTTTCAGATCTCAGGAGATAAAAGCAAACCGAGAGAGCTGACATGGATTGGGTAGCGCACTCTGCTAGACGTACGTTAAATTAGTCTAGAGCTAGATTTTTAAATACCTAGAAATTATAGATTTTTATTCTAGGCACTTTTAGTTACTTATATCTTACTACAACTGCTCAGGACTTCCGCTTATGACTTCTATTTGGGTAGCCACTCTCGTAGAAATACGGGGTGAAGGTTACACTTGGACTGGAAAACCTACGTAATCAGGAATTTCCGGTTCAGGTCGTTACAATACTCCTCTTACCACTCAAAACATCAGACAAATCAGCATTAAAACCAATCAAAAGGCATAACAGTGAATGCTACAAGCACCACTCAAACCATTCAATTTCCTATGCAAACATATCTAATCATCCTAACCTTATCTCGCAGTCCCATCTCTGAGTCAAACTCGTTAAAGTTAAAATCTCCTTATATCTCATCCAGGACTGCGCTATTTTCCTAAATTTCAAACCTTATAATACACCCTTTAATATTCGACCTTAATCATCTCCTTTGCACACAAACCAACCTCAAAGACATGTGTACAAAATCCAGGGGGACCTTTCCCTAAATTTAGCATCCATTTGGGGCTCGGTAGATCCTCAGTATCTGCCGAGGTTCCTACCGAGAATCTTGGTAGATCATCTACCAAGCCTCGGTAGATTGTCCCGAGAGCTTGTTATTTTCTGGGTTTTCTGGTAGATGTCTCGGCATCTACTAAGAGTCCTACCGAACGTGTAATTCAGCCCAGATTTGGGTTTTTCTCCATGGGCTTCGTACCCATACTCTCAAATACCCATTTTTATACTTATAAACATCAAATACTAACTTCTAAACATCATGTAATTGATCCATACCTAACTATCAATCTAGGCTATATATGTGTAGATCTATATTACACAATCAATCAATATAAGTGAATTAATTCTAGGAAATCCTACAAAAATCAAAAGAACATTTATGTTCATTACAAGTACAGCAAACTCAATCTAAACATGCTAAATAAGTAGTCATACAATCATTCATAGTATCTCTTTAATATTCATACTACAAGATCACTATTAAGATCATGCTTCAAACCATGAAATCAAGCATTCCAACCAATAGCTATAGCATTATTAAGATTAATGAATACGATTACCGTAAAATTGATGGGAATCCCTACCTTTCTTCTTTCTAGATCTGTTCTCTGCAACTTTTCCAGCACTAGATGATCAACACTTTCCCGTTGCCTTCTTTTTCTTCTTCTTCTTCTTCTTCTTCTTCTTCTTCTTCTTCTTTTTTCTTCAAAAACCCAGATTTCCTCTTCTCTTTCGTTTTTTTCGGTCGTGTGAATCTCAAACACAAATTTTCTCTCTTCTCTCTCTATCGTTTGGACATATGAGGCTAAAGACACTTTATCTCTCTAATTTGAAAAGTTACGTGGGTTAGTCAATGCCATTATCCCACTCTTCAATTCAAATAATAAAGTAAATTACTTAAGTACCCTTACCTTGGCCCAATGGGCTATTCGGCCAGCCCATAGTCCTATTTGATTTCATTGAATAAGGTCCAAGCCTAGTCCACCTAATTCACATAAATTACACAAATTAACACTATTTCTTCAAATTCACATAAAGGTCCAATCCAGCCCCTCTTATATCAACTAAATCCTAAAGTTTAAAATAGGATTAACTACCATTTAATTATCAAATTAAATGGTAGGGTTAGGGTCATTACATTCTCCCCCCCCCCCCTAGGATATTTTGCCCTTGAAATTTAGTACATACCTTGGTTATCGAACAACGTCGGCTATCGCCTCCGAATCTCCGATTCCAATTCCCAATAAGCTTCTGCTCCATCATGATGACTCCATTGAAATTTCACTAGGGGAATGGTCTTTGTCCTCAATATTTGTTCTTTTCAGTCCATGATCCTCACCGGTGCTTCTTCATATGTCACATCCTCTTCTAATGGTAACTCAGTCCAATCAATGATATGCGTAGGATCCGGTTCATATTTTCTTAGCATTGACACGTGGAAGACATTGTGGACTACTCCCAACTAATATGGTAAAGCGAAACGGTATACCACTTTACCAATGCGTTCCAATATCTCAAAGGGTCCAACAAAGCGAGGCGCTAGTTTCCCCTTCCTTCCGAATCTCATCACCCTTCATTGGTGAGACTTTCAAAAACACATGATCTCCCAATATTTCAAACTCCATCTCTCATCTTCTACGATCTGCATAACTCTTACGTCGACTTTGAGCTACTAATAGTCTTTTCCGAATAGTTTTCACCTTCTCAGTGGTTTCTTGGATGATTTCCGATCCAAGCATGCTACTTTCTCCCACCTCGGTCCAACATGTGGGCTACTTACATGGCCTTCCATATAAAGCCTCGAATGGTGCCATCCCAATACTTGATTGGTAACTGTTGTTATAGGAGAATTCCACCAAAGGGAGATGGTCACTCCAATTCCCCTTGAAATCCAATACACAAGCCCGTAGCATATCCTCTCAAGTATCTGGTTGACCCTTTCAGTCTGTCTGTCTGTCTGTCGGTGGAAGGCAGTGTTGAAATCTAATTGTATGCCCAATGCTTTTTGCAAGCGCACCCAAAATTCTTATGTAAATCTGGTATCCCAATCAGATTCGATGCTAACTGGCACCCCGTGTATTCTGACTATTTCCTTGACATATAGCCGTGCCAACTCATCTCTGGAAGCTGTAACCTTCACTGGAAAGAAGTGAGCTGATTTGGTCAATCTATCCACAATCACTCATATTAAGTCACTTCCCCTTTTGATTTGGGCAACCCAACTACGAAGTCCATAGTCACATGTTCCAACTTCCATTCCGCAACGGCTAATGGCTAAAGAAATCTGATTGTCCTCATATGTTCAGCCTTGACTTGCTGACAGGTAAGACATCGAGCCACAAATTGAGCTACGTCTCTCTTCATATCTGACCACCAGTAAGCTTTCTTCAAGTCCCGATACATCTTTGTACCACCAGGATGGATGGAATATCTGGACTTATGTGCTTATCCAAGGATCTCGTTTCGAATCGTCTCGTCCTTAGGAATACAGAGTCTTCCCCGATATCTGATCACTTCGTCTGCCAATAACACCCAGTCTGGCTTTGACTCATCTGCTACCATCGACCATAATTCTAGATCTGTTTTCTGCCCTTGCCCAATCCTGTCCAAAATCGATGGTCTCGCTACTAAGCTGAATAATAGCCTGCCACTCCCTTTTTCATTAGCTTGGACATTCAGGCTACTGAAGGCTTCAAACAAACTCTATTCCTATCTCAATAAACAGGATAACATATTACGTGGCTTCCTACTCAATGCATCTGCAACCACGTTTGTTTTACCTAGACGGTACTGAAAAGTTATGATGTAGTCATTAACTAACTCTATCTACCTCCTCTGTCTCATGTTTAGTTCTTTCTGCGTGAACAAATATTTCAAACTCTTATGATTGGTAAAGAGTTCAAAGTCCTCTCCATAGAGATAGTGTTTCCACAACTTTAATGCGACCACTACTGCGGCTAACGCTAGGTCATGCTTTGGGTAATTACGCTCATGTACCTTCATTTTTCTGGATGCATAAGCCACAACCTGTTCCACTTGCATAAGGACACAACCCAAGCCTGTCAGTGATGCATCTGTGTACACCGATAGCTTCTTCCCACTGATTGGGACACAAGCACTAGAACCGATGTCAATTTCTTTTTTAACTCTTCAAATGCTGCCTCACACTTGTCATCCCAATTGAATTTGACTTCCTTCTTTGTCAAGTTAGTAAAGGGAGCAGAAATCTTCGAAAATCCTTCCACAAATCTTCTATAATATCCAGCCAATCCCATAAAGCTTCGGATTTCTGCCATGTTCTTGGGTCTCTCCCAACTTAACACGGCTTCTATCTTGGCAAGATCTACTGATATTCCGGCTCTGGACACCACATGGCCTAGAAATTTAACTTCTTCCTTCCAAAAGTCACACTTGCTGAATTTGGCATATAATTGATGCTCCAAGAGTGTCTGCAAAGTTATGCCCAAGTGTTCCTCGTGCTCCTCTTTCGACTTCAAATACATAAGGATTTCATCCACAAATATGACTATATATCTATCCAAGTATGGCGTGAACACCCTATCCATCATGTCCATGAACGCAGCTGGGGAGTTAGTCAAACCGAAAGGCATTACCACAAACTCATAGTGACCATATACCTTGTTCTAAATGTCGTCTTATGTATGTCACTGTCTCTAATCCTCAGTTGGTGATACCCCGACTTTAAGTCGTTCTTGGAGAAATAACAGGCTCCTCTGAGTTGATCGAACAAGTCATCAATCCTGGGTAAGGGATACTTGTTCTTGATGGTGACTCTATTCAGTTGTCTGTAGTTGATGTACAACCTCATAGACTCATCCTTCTTTCTCACAAATAACATCGGTGCTCCCCATGGTGAAACACTCGGTCTGATAAACCCCATACTCCTAAGCTCATCAAGCTGCTTCTTGAGTTCTTCCAATTCTACTGGTGCCATGCATTATGTGGCCAGCGATATGGGAGCAGTGCACGGCATCAGCTCAATGCAAAACTCTACCTCCCTCAAAGGTGGTAGTCTCGGTATCTCCTGAAATACTCGTGCAAACTCCTTCACTACTGAAATTTCCTCTAAGGACTCTCCTTCATTACCCTTCAATAGTCCCAAAAACTCCTCTTGGTATTTATCCTTTGTATTCCTTAAAACCTTTACGTTTTCTCCTCCAAGAATCTCAAAGGTAACCTTCTTCCCAAAACAGTACACTTTGGCATGATAGGCTGATAACCAATCCGTGCCAAGGATGATGCCAAAATCTGTCATAGATAACACCACTAGAACGGCCTCAAAATTTTGATCTCCTACTCTTACCACGCAATCCAAACAGATATTGCTAAGAGTGACTAATCCTCCTACGAGGTTTGTTATATGCAAAGGTTCTCTCATAGAAGATGGTTTAAGACCTAAGGCATGCATGAATCGTACTGATATAAAGGAATTTGTAGTACCCGAATCAAATAAAACACTTGTAGGAGAATGAAAGATCGTAAGGGTACCTTCCACTACATCACTAGTGGCATCCTCAACCTTTTGCATTGTCCCATCGGTCAAGGCATGCACTTGCCCACGAGGCTGAGGTCCGTGATCTGCATTCTGTCCTGAGCCTTCTGATAAGTGTGTAATACTTGCACTTTTGGACTTATTACTCATGATTGTTAGTCTTAGAGATGTATTTATGTAAATGAATTAATGCATTTATCTTGTTTTGCAGGGTTGGTGATGATAAAGAGAATATGGGCTTAAACCAAGTCAATTAAAGCCTCAATTGGATTAAGCTTCAAAGTCCTAAAGAGGATAAGATCAAAGCCCAAAATCCATGCCAATTACACCATGAATCCCAATGAGGAAGCCCAAGGAGACAGCCCAAGACCCAGGATTTACAGAGATGGACACACGAGATGATGGAGCAGTTCCTCAGGCAGGGCTTTTTCGGCCCTGATCCACCAGCACCTCCACCATTCTGAGTGTCTTTTAGGTGTTATTTTTCATTTCTTTAGTTTTTCTTGTTATAGGATTTCTTTTAAGATTTAGTTTATCTTTTATTATTTGATTTTCTTTATTTTATTACTTTCTTAGGATTTTCTTTTTATTATCTGTTATAGGTTGCCTTTTTAGTTTTATTTTGTTTAGGTTAGTTTCCTTTTGTTTTACTACTGTTATTTGATTTTACTAGGCAAATTTGTAGAATTGTGATTGAGCGCAATTCTGCGATCGATCTCCTTACGATCGAGCGCAATTTTGCAGTTCTGCAGTTTTTGACTTATAATCAGTATTTCAGTTACTATTTATTATTCCATGCTTATATATGATATTCCTCTGAGTGTAATGAATATGTTATTTGGTCCTCAGGACATTGCACTCATAGGAATACCATACATTATATATGTTTGTGGGTAACATCCTGTAAACCCTCACGAGACTTCACTCGTTCTCTAGAGAAGCCTAGAGGTTTAAAAGGCTTGTTGCATATGCTAAATATAACCGTAGATTCCAACGGAACGAGGATATAGGTAGTTTTATTTTTCTGTTTTTATTAGATGCTTTGATGTTTTGTTGAGTGTGTTTAGGAATAAAGAGAAGATGAAGACATCCTAGGGCTGACTTCTTTGGATTTTCGGCTTCCTTCCATCTGAACCTAACAGCTTCATCAGGTCGTTCTGCTCTTGCTTTTCATCTACCTTTACTTTTGATTGTCTACATTGTCCTGTAGAATTTAAGTTTGGGGGTAGGTGAGGAGAAAGAAAGATAGTTATTGTGAGGCATATGCATACTTTGTCATATATGTTGCCATATTTGAACCACTGAACCACTGAAAAATCTAGAAATTTTAAATCTTGTTTGAAAATATCACTCTAGGAATCACTTTTTGACTTGATGGTTGTGTCTTTATAACTAGGGAAAGATTCTAAGACACGTAGGTATTTAAAGTGAAATTTTAGTTTTATCCTGTGATAATACCCTATTCTTGCTTGCATGATCACACTGGCACTAGAAACATGGATTATGGATGCATGCGAATGTAGTTTTAGATAACTTTATATGCTTTGATTTTTTAAGTTCAAAGAATAGATTGCTCTTGCTCTTGTGGTATATAGGCTTTTATTTAGAAAAAAAAAAAAGAGAAAGGAAAGAAAAGAAGAAAAAAAAACAGAAAATTCATTAAATTAAGCATGTAGTGACTAGTCTAGCTTGGTAGCCTATTGAACTTGAGTAATTAGATCATTTTGGGTGCTTGTCACCTAATGACCTGAATCAACTGGGACGAGATCATTGATTCAAAACTTGCTAAAGGGTTCCTTAGGCAGCTGAGTGAGAGCTAGACATTGCACATGTCATGAGTATTGAACAGAAGAGAGAAGAATAATAAAAAAAAAATTAATGAGAGCATGAGTAGTCTATTATGAGATATTATTTAATCTTTGTATATTTAGTTTGACATGACTATTTAGCATTTATTTCATGATTTGTGATTCTCACTTTCACTTTCATATATTAAATTGCTTGAGTATGGGTATTTAAATAGGATAGGATTAAGTTTAGCTCTGAATATATTGTGGAGTCAAAGAATCAATTCTTAAGGTTATAGATTCAACTCATTGAGTTAACTTCTGATTTCTTACTTGCTGATATGATCAACTAGGTTTCAAAATTTTCTGTTCGCAATTATAATGGATGAGTGTAAAAGGGGCATTAGTTTAATTTTTTCTTTGCTCGAGGACTAGCAAAGTGTAGGTTTGGGGGTGTGATAAGTGTATAATACTTGAACTTTTAGACTTATTACTTATGTTTGTTAGTCTTAGAGATGTATTTATGTGAATGAATTACTGCATTTATCTTGTTTTCCAGGTTTGGTGATGATAAAGAGAATATAGGCTTAAACCAAGTCAATTAAAGCCTCAATTGGATCAAGCTTCAAAGTCCTAAAGAGGATAAGATCAAAGCCCAAAATCCATGCCAATTACACCTTGAATCCCAATGAGGAAGACAAAGGAGAAAGCCCAAGTGAAACCCAAAAGACCAAGTTACAGACCAGCCTAGAAAAACTGAGTATATTTCAGTATTTTTGACATAACACCTTCTTTTGTAGCCAGTTGAGGTGATTTTGGTTCGGTTGGAAAGATAATAAGTATAGCTATAACTGTATATCTAATAGCCACATTCATATTTCAATGTTTTTCGAGTCAAAATTGAGTCGCACAGAGGCTGTTTTGGGCAGTTCAAAAATAAAGCCGAGATTTGGGAGAGATCTTGCGGGATTAGAGTTCTAATCCTTTTGGGATTGCTTTATCTATATATAGGGACTTTTAATTTCGTTTTGGGGAGGGCATTAACCTTAAGAAAGATTTAATTCTTGTTCTTGGAGATTTATAGCGAGTTGGAGAAAAAGGAAGAACTGTAGGAACAACAACTACCATTGAAGATGGGATCTTTTTTATAGTTTAATTTCATGGTTTTTAGGTTCTTTAATTCACTGTTTGTTGATTGCATGATTAAGAAGATTTATAGAAATCAGATTTTAAACTTTAATAATCAAGCCTAATAGAATGATTGGCCATTAGTTTTATTAGGATTGAACCCAAAGTATTCATATTTTCTGTGATTATAGGAATACTAATTATGCAATAGTGCCTAATTATATGATGAGTATGATAGGATTTCATAGGTCATGCCTAGGGAAGACGGGTTGTACTACAAGTAGATTAGTTAGTGTAGGTAGACAATCCGTGCTAATCAAAGATGGGTTATAATTATCCCATATGATAGTGTAATTTATGCCTAAGAATTTGATAGATTATGCCAAGAGATATTGAAAGATAGGCTATGCTTATTCTTAGCATAATACATTTTTGGGATGTTGTGTGTGCTTGTAGCCACACAAATCTGTTTTCAGACAGTGAATTAATGCCTACGAATTCATGAGATTGCATTAATAAAAAGGGTTAGAGGGATCATCAATACTCTGTTGTTTTTCTTATTGATTTAATCACTTTTACTTTAGTTTAAATTAGTTTACTTGATTTTTAGAATTAAATTATAAAAATTCCCTTTCTTTTGTCTAATTAATTTTCTTAGATTTAATCTGATAATTTAACAAACTAAACACATTCATTCCTTGAGGTTTGACACCCTCAAAATAGCCCTATCCTACAAGGATTCGTCCTATTGCGAGTGGTATATTATTACACATCACCTTCTACTCGGATTCTCTCTCGACAATCCTTCTTGTAGTGCCCGGGCTTGCCACAATAGAAGCAAGTCACTGGAGATAACTGCTGTATGAACGGTGCAGCAATGGGAGCTTCAATTATTGTTGTTGGCCTTGCTTCCACTTTCCTAGGATAATCATCCGTCCTAGTCCTTTTTCCTCCCCTTTAGTTGTAAGGCTGGAACTTCCCTCTATCCCCACGAGATCTCTCTCTCTGCTGTATTGGATGTTAAGTATCTCTCTCCACATGTCGGGCACAGTCAAGGACTTGAGTATAGGTCCTTAGTCCCAAAATCACAACCTTCGACCTGATCTCTGGTCACAGTCCTTCTTCAAACTTGGCAGCCTTATCATTTTCGTTGGCTACCATCTGAGGTGCAAAGCGTGAAAACATATCAAAGTGGCCCTCTTATTGGCATACAGTAAAAGATCCCTGCTCTAATTTCATGAAGTCTACGCTTATAGATATTTTGTAGGTGCTTAGGAAGTAAGTCTCGAAGATTTGTCTCTCAAACTCTTTCCATTCTCTGATCTCTCCTTGGGCCCTCACTATCATTTGCCACCACTGAGAGGTCGCACTACAGTGCATGAACTTTCATTTTAGAAATATTTGAAAAAACACAATCAGTTTTATCAAGTTTCAAAAAATATTACTACTTTAATATATTTACAAAAAGTATAACTAAAAATGATTTTTCCCTCTATGTTTTTTCAAAAACAAATATCGTATGTCATACTCGACAGGTACTTTTGCCTTCAAAAACTTCGTAAGTGATTTGTCCGAGTCTCACTACTGTTTGGCGATAAGATGCCTAAAGTAGGACAAATAGACAATTTTCCCAAAAAAACTAAAAGCTTTTTTTCCTTCTAACTTTTTAGGGGCTCGCATCCTCTACAGCTTAAGACTTGCAGCAATCCATACAGCACCGTTGGATTGCTGCCAAGTGGATACCAAAGTGGTACCAAAGGCAAATGAGCAAGACCCAGTTGTAAGGGTACCCATGTGTTATTCAAAAATAAAACTAATGCCGTTAACGGCATTTTTATTCTTGTTTTTCTGCGTCATTTTGGTTGCTCCCGTTTTCCCGCCAATCTCCAAACTCATTCTGCGCTCCACATTCTCAGCTTCAACAACATCAATACTCTCGAGAAGAGAGTATCTACATCATCATCAACAACAGTTTTAGCTAGCAAGATCTCGTTCTATCTGGATTGATGTTGTTCTTTTCTTTTCATTAAGAAGGATCAATACTCCAAAGAAGAGTATCCATCATCAACAACATCAATACTCTA
>JAUPMG010191994.1:0-10176 GCA_031762675.1 Pachysandra terminalis
TATTTATAATTACTTATCTCGTGTTGATTTTGGAAATGAGGTTATGACTATGGTAAGACGGTGTTAGTACTATCACTAGCCATTCCATGCTCAGCAACTTACTCATGTTGCAGGTCAAGTTCGTGACTGTGGTGGCAGCGCACCTTGAGTTGCATACGGTTGCAGTTTATGATTGGTATTCGTTACTTTATTTTGTTTACAGACCAGATGTTACGTTTAGTGTTTTATTTGAGAATTGATGTAATAATGGCTCAGCTGAGTGCCAGTAGTTAGTTGTTTATTTTTGTTATTAGTTTTGCTTCCGCAACTCTGTGATGGTGAAAAATATTATTTATTTCATCTCTTATCTTTGGTTATAATATGCTAATCCGCGGTCCAGAAATGGATCCCGAAGGTCACGCCTCGTGATTCGTGCCATCCCACGTAGGGATCCGGGTTACGGGTTCTGGGCGTGACACCTAACATCAAAAGTAGACTGATTGTACAGGAGTTCACTAAATATCACAAGGTGGTCGATTGCACTCGTAAGGTGGAGAAAAACATGCAAGAGTTCCGAAAATTCAAAAACCAAAGGATGCGAAGGAACAACACTCGAACCGGAACCTTCTAGGGAAATCAAAATCAAATCGATCAATAGAAAAGGCAAAGGAGACAAGGACCAAAAAGCACTTAAAGCTGCAGAACTTCAACCTTGAGGTGTTTCAACTGTGGAAGGATAGGGCACCATATAAAGGATTGTCGCTTCCAAAGATTCCGCAATAGAACACATTCCAAGGATAGCAACAATTTGTGCCAAAGCCGCACTACTAGCAAAATCTGAAGCCCGTACAGCAACCACAACCACCAAAAGGAACCAAGAACAGAGCTCCACAACAACAACAAACTCAACAAGGGAAGGTCTATGCCTTGGAACAACAACATGGAAAAGTCATGAAAGCTACTTTTCGTATCTCTCCCGTCTCAGCCAAAGTTTTGTCTCATACGGGAGTATCACACTCTTTTTTTTCTCATTCATTATTAGACTATTTGGGTCTACCCGTGAAAGAGTTAGAAAAGACTCTTGTAGTGGTGAATCCTGTAGGAGGTTCAACATACTTAGGGAAGGTATATGAGTCTTGTTTAGTAATGATAGGTGAATCCACGTTACCAATTCACCAACTTGTGCTAAACATGAAGGATTTTGACGTAATATTGGGTATGGATTGGCTAATTGCATATCAAGTCCAAATAGACTGCTATAACCGAATTGTGTCTTTTATGTTATGAGAAGGTAATGTAGTTCAGGTGAAAGGATCTAAGTCTAAAGTGCCAAATCACTTGGCATGTTTGGATTTTGGTCTATTGAGGAGAAGGACAGATGGGAATTAATTTCTTTAGTGTGTAAATTTGGAAGTCTATTCCAAGATATACCAGGATTACCTCCCAAGAGAGAAGTTGAATTTTGTATTGATTTAGCAACAGGTGAAAATCCGATTGCACTACCGATGTATCGTATGGCACCTACCGAATCAAAAGAATTGAAAACCCAACTAAATGAGTTACTTGCATTGAAATTCATAAGACCAAGTTCATAACCATGAGGAGCATCAGTTTTGTTCGTGAAAAAGAATGGATCACTACGGCTATGAATCGATTATCGAAAGCTGAACCAAGTAACGGTGAAGAACAAGTACCCATTACCATGAAAAGAAGACTTATTTGATCAACTAATGGTAGCAAGATACTTCTTAAAGATCTATCTCAGATCTGGTTACCATCAACTATGAATCAAAGAAGAAGACATTCCGAAACAACTTTCCAAACAAGGTACGAACACCTCAAGTTTGTATTCATTTCATTTGGGTTGACCAATGCACCAGCAGCATTCATGGACATTGTGCAAAGAATTTTCAAACCCTACTTAGAAAAATTCTTGGTGGTATTTGTCGAAGACATTCTAGTTTTCTCTTAGACCAAAGAAGAACACGAAGAGAAACTTAAAATTTCTTTACAGACTTTGGTAAATCATAAATTGTATGCCAAATTCTCTAAGTGTGAATTCTGGAAAGAAGAAGTTAAATTCCTAGGACACATGGTGTCTAAGGATGGAATTACGGTGAACTCAGACAAGGTTGAAGCAGTACTAAATTGGGAACTACCTAAGAACGTATCAAAAGTTCACAGTTTCCTCAGATTGGCAGGTTACTATTGTTGATTCATTAGAGGATTTTCTTGCATAGCAACACCATTGACAATGCTCACAAAGAAGGATGTAAAGTTCGTTTGGGACGAGGTATACCAAAAAGCTTTTTCAGAACTTAAGGAAAAGTTAACAACAACACCGATGTAAACAATCCCTATAAATGGTGTGAAGTTCGTGATCTACGCGGACGCATCTATATTGGGACTAGGTTGTGTCCTTATGCAAGAAGGAAAGGTAGTGGAGTATGCATCAAGACAACTCAAAGTTCATAAGACGAATTATCCTACTCATGACCTAGAGTTGGCAGCCGTTGTATTTGCTTTAAAAATCTGGAGGCATCATCTTTTTGGCTAAACATTCGAAGTATTTTTAGAGCACAAGAGCTTGAAATATCTATTATCACAAAAGGACCTGAACATGCGATAAAGACAATGGATGGAGCTGTTCAACGACTTCAAAATTTCTTTACAATATCATTCGAGAAAGGCCAATGTTGTAGCTGATGCAATAAGTCAAAAGCCTCGAAGCATCATAGTACTTATGATGGTCCAAGAGTGGCTGATGTACGAAACACTTTCAGATTAGGGAGTTGAAGTTCCTGAAGAGGATCAAGGAGTAAGGTTGTGCAACATCCTTACCAAACCATCGCTAAAGACCAGAATTATTGAACTAAAAGCGAAGGAAAAGTGGATGCAAGACTTAGCTAATGATGCAGAAAAATCGGAATGAACCAAAGAGGAAGACGGAAGCATAAGATTAAAAGGAAGACTTTGCATTCCTCATGATGAGGAACTCAAAAGAAACAATTTGGAGGAAGCTCACCGTTCTCATTATTCTATCCATCCCGGAAGAACAAAGATGTACTACGATTTGCGGAGGAACTATTTGTGGAGAAGGATGAAGGTCGATATCAAAGAGATCGTGAAGAAGTGCGTAGTTTGCCAACAAGTGAAGGCTGAACACCAAAAGCCTGCTAGAACACTATAACCTTTACCAATTAGAGAATGGAAGTGGGAACACATCTCAATGGATTTCGTTACAGGACTACCTAAGACCCATAATAATCATGACATGGTTTGGGTAATCGTGGATAGATTGACCAAAGTTGTTCACTTTATAGTAGAAAGGACTACAATGAACACATAAAATTTAGCAAGGCTTTATGTGAAGGAAATCATCCGAATACATGGACTACCTATCACAATCATTTCAGATCGAGGTTCTCAGTTAACATCAAAGTGTTGGGGAAGTTTCCATAAAGCCATGGGAACACAACTGAACTTTAGTACTGCATTCCATCCTCAAACCGACAAACAAATGGAGCGAGTGAACCAACTACCAGAAGATATATTGTGATCACGCATCCTTGATTTTCAAAGGGAGCTGGGAAGACCACTTAGCACTTGTGGAATTCTCATACAACAACAGCTACCAAGCAAGCATTGGCATGGCACCATTTGAAGCATTATACGGGAGACCTTGCAGATCTCTATTGTGTTGGTACGAGAAGAATGTGTACATTCCCTTAGGACCGGAAAGAATTGCAGAAACATGGGAAAAAGCAAACTCATAAGGGAGAGACTCACTATAGCACAACACTGACAAAAGAAAAATGATTATTTGAGGAGGAGAAAAATGAGTTTGCGGTAGGAGATTGGGTATTCCTTAATGTTGCACTAACCAAGGGAGTATTCAGATTCGGAAAGAAGGGTAAGTTAGCCCCTTGATACATTGGTGCTTTTGAGATTTCTGAAACAATAGAAGTGGCTTACCGATTGCAACTACCGTCTAGCTTAGACCTAGTGCATGATGTATTCCATGTATTTATGCTTAGAAAGTATCATCCGGACCTGACAAGATTGGCAAGCTATCACAATCAAGGAGAATGTTACGTATGAAGAACACCCTGTTGAGATTCTAGACCGAAAGTAACAAGTTTTACGTAACAAGGTAATACCGATAGTGAAGATCCTACAGAATAATCACAGAACATTCGAAGCAACATGAGAACTGGAAGTGGATATTCGAGAGAAGTATCTACAGCGTTTTGAATAAGGTAAAGGAATTTCGAGGACGAAATCTTCTTAAGGAGGGTAGATTGTAATAATCCCAAACTAATTCATAGGACTTATTGTGTAATTAATAAAAATATAGGGATTAATTTTAAATTTTAAAAAATTAGCTACAGGTTTGACTTTGACTCATTATGATTGGTGGGTTGTACTGTAGGAAACTAAATGCAACACAAACAATCATTAGCTCATAAGTTATAATGTGTGGCTTGGATTTTGTAGGAACACTTAATTTATTTTAAGGGTTGAGATTAAAACAAAAGAATACTAATATAAATAGGATAAAGTTAGATAAAGACAATGATTAGTTCATCTAGTATTAGGACACTTTAATATAAAGGTTAGAATTAATCTAATATAATCTAGGGGCTGGAATTTAAGGCATTATCCTAAAACTAATGACACACCTAGACAAAGTTAAATACTATAGAATTTCTATATAAACCATAGAGTTGGAAGTATGAATCTAATAATTAAAAAAAGAAGAAGAATTGCTGGAGCACTCAAGCTTGTAATTACAGAAGATCAGGGAAGAAGATGAAGAAGAAGGTGTTCATCTTAACACTAACTCAAAATCCAAGGTAAGTAGTCGGATTAAACTCCCTTTTCCTTATGAACTAGGTGCATATGTCATATCCATTGAGTATAACATAGAACAACCATAAAATTCTATATCTTCTACTCCTTCATCAAAACATGATAAAGACATTAATTTTTTCTAGGTTTTAATACCATTCAAATATCAAGGTGAATTAAGTGGCTAAGACATGATGTAAATCTTGGGTTTTGTTCGGAATTGGATTTCATGGTGTGTATTTTGATAAAAATAATTGCTAAAACACGACACAAATACCAAACATTTGATGTTCTGGGCTTGCCCCGAGCGTCAGTTGACCAAACGACTAGCAGTTCGGGGCAACCAATGGTTTCTAGGTAGGTCAGCTGACTAAATGTCTAGCCGTTTGGTCAGCTTTTTCCCATCTAGGCAATTCAACTGCCATACAGGTAGCCGAATGGTCCACCAAATACTCCAGGCTTCCTGCTTCCCAAGCAGCTGTTTAAAGGGTGGCCTGTTGTAAAGGCAACCGACCCTCTATTCTTTTGATTTTAGCCCCTGGTTAAGCAACCATTTAGAAAATAGCTAGCCGTTAAGGCAGCCGACCATCTTGACTGCTGGTTAATGGCTGCCCAACGGCTAGTTGAAAATTTCCAAGTTTTTCCGATTTGTATTGAAATTTTTTAGGCATGTTTAAAATAACCAAATTAGACCATATCTGGTGTTAGATTTGAATTTTGATTAATATTTTGTATATGTGCTCTTTTAAGGAAGATTTGCCATGTTTTCCCAACGGGTGAAAATTTGATTGGACTTGTTATTGCTCTAAAACTTTTTATTGACATATTTTATATCTTAAATTACATCTGGACATGTACACAAAACTCTTGATTAGCTAATGTGCCCAATTCACTTGCACAACATTGCCTTTGTGCATTATGACCTTGTATTGATCTAATGCCTTGACTTGACCCCATATTTCTATATTATTGGGAATTTATGGTTATAATCAGTGATGTTCTAATCTAGGAATTATAATATTGGTGAGGAAGTAAGGACTAATTTGCATGTGTTGAGAGACTAGCTATTCCAATAGACCAATTCTTTACATCTTGTTATGTTTAACAAATGATGAATGATATTATGTTCGTAACTCGTATAATATGATTCAGAAAGGAAGTTCTTGGTGATGCCTTGGAATTCATCCTCGTGATAAAAAAAGTAAGTGTGGGGATTGTGCCTACTAGGTCAAAGTCCTTAGAAACTATGATGCGCACATGGAATATCTTAGATTTGTTAGTGGTCGTGTATGCGGGGGATGGTTCAAGAAGACATCTTGGGAAAGTAAGATCGATCGGGTGTGGGACATACACTATTTGAATGCCAAACAATATGCATATTGTATTACATATGATTGTATCTAGATCACACTTGATGATTATATCTGTTTAGGTGTACAGCCTGCATTGCATACATTAATAATTGAACCAGCATTCATATTTTTTTATATGTCACTTGACATCATTCTAACATTCTGTTTTGTTTATGGAATACCATTGGAGAGTGGTATTGTCCCTACTTCAATCTTAATTATAGTTTAAATTTGTTTATTTATTAAGCTAATCATAGCTTACGCTTTCGAGCATAAGATATTTCAAGACCTATAGATGGAGAAACCATGGATTATTGTGATCAAAACGGAGGACAAACTTAGGATGAAGCTACTGGTTTTAACGAGAGCATGGATTAGAAATTATCTTTGATTTTGTAGTAAGCCATATTGCCTGTTATGCATTAGTTAGGCTAAGTTTTTAGTTGAATGTAAGGATTTGATTTAAAGCATGAAATTATTAGTTAGTTTTATTTCCACCGTTTAGTTTTATTGGTTTGAATGTAATGGATAGATTTAATCTTAATTCAAATTATTCTAGAATATTTACTTATATTTGATGCATTATATAGTTTGGCAACTGTATTGACTACCACTCCCATGTGGCATGGGGTGAGAGTCATATTTTGAAACTCATAGGGACTCCAATGAGATCTCTAAGGTTTTGGGATGTGACAAAGTTGGTATCAGAGCCTAAGTTTTATGATTTAATCAAATTCCATAAGTTTTTGATGTGTTGGAACTTAAAAGTTTTCTATTTGCCAATTTTCTTAAGTTTACTGTGTGATGATTTTGTACTAGCAACTTGTTGCTAACTCATGAATAAGTGGATGTTAATTTATTCCTTATACAGGTTATTAGTCAGACTACTTCACAATGGCCGGTAGAAGAGAAGGACGTGCTGACACAAGCTCACAAATAGGAGCCGACGATAATCAAAACCAGAATCCCCAACCGAATCAAGATCCACAACTTGCTGGAGTTTATCAAGCACTAGGTGAGATGGCCTCAATGATGCAATGATCTCAAGCTCAATCTCAATCAATGCCACAACAATCTGAAGCACAACGGAACATTCGTAGCATCGAGAAATTCAAGAAACTTGGACCTACTGTTTTCAAAGGAAAAACCGATCCAATGGAAGCACAAGCATTGGTCAGCTCCTTAGAACATACCTTCGAAGTGATGGTAGTGGATGAACAAGAGAAGGTTCAATTTGTTGTATTTATGCTAGAAGGTGAAGCACAAAGATGGTGGAAATCTGCCTTGACTACAGTACCAATTCGAAATTGGACTCATTTTAAGTTGAGGTTTTACTTAGAATATTTTCCTAAAACTTTTAGAAAGGAAAATGAGATGGATTTTATGAAGCTGGAACAAGGATCCATGACCATGTTGGAGTACGCAGCAAAATTCACGAAATTATCTCAATTCGTCACGTATGCGGTCGACGAGAAAGAAAAGAACGCATTTAGGTTTGAAAGCGGACTAAGGCCTAACATCAAAAGTAGACTGATCATACGGGAGTTCACTGAATATCACAAGGTGAACGATTGCACTCGTAAGGTGGAGAAAGACATGCAAGAGTTCCGAAAATTCCAAGACCAAAGCATGAGAAGGGACAACACTCGAACTAGAACCTTCTAGGGCAATCAAAACCAAACCTATCAAAAGAAAAGGCAAAGGACACAAGGACTAGCAAGCACTCAAAGCTATGGAAGTTCAACCTTGTGGTTTTTCAACTGTCGAAGGATAGGGCACCATATAAAGGATTGTCGACTTCCAAAGAATCCGCAACAAAACACATTCCAAGGACAGAAACAATTTGTGCCAAAGCCGCACTACCAGCAAAATCCGAAGCAGGTACAACAACCA
Source organism: Pachysandra terminalis (assembly GCA_031762675.1). Classification (NCBI taxonomy): domain Eukaryota; kingdom Viridiplantae; phylum Streptophyta; class Magnoliopsida; order Buxales; family Buxaceae; genus Pachysandra; species Pachysandra terminalis. Next base: position 8,076 of record JAUPMG010191994.1, read on the forward strand.
CAACCCCCAAAAGGAACCAAGAATAGAGCTCCACAACAGCAGCAAACTCAACAACGGAAGGTCTATGCCATGGAACAGCAAGAAGGCGAAGGCACGGAAGGTACTATTCGTATCTCTCATGTCTCAGCTGTAAAGACCTGAAAATTTAAGACTATAAATAACTTTAATGAAAGGGGCAAATTAGTAATTTAACACACTCCACACTTAGAAACTAACCTAAGGTTATTAATAAAATAAGAAATAATTAGAATTATAAATTATAGTAAATAAACTAAGGTCATCAATGCAGAAGTACTGCTTAAATAGAATATTGGGTTAATGGATTAATCTAGGATTAACCAAAAAGGGCCTAAGATTAGTAATTAATCAGATTGGGCTTAAGTAAGATTCCTAAGGCCCAAATATTTTAATCAATGAGTACTTTTTGTGATAATTAAATTGAGTAACTTAATGATTAAGTTATAATTGAATTAGGACTCTAGACCAACATCTAAACACATACTTGTATTCCTAATACAACTCTAACACCTAAAACTTATAAAATAGGACTAATTAAGAGATTAGACATTAGAAAACAAGTCAATTTCGTGGGAATCCCTAGGAGAACCTAGGAGAAGATTAGAAGATCAGAAAATAAAAGAACATTAGAAGAATCAACAATGGCAGAAGAACCCTACAGCACTGGAGAGTTTTCCATTAGTGTCTCGTGTATTTACTTCTCCCCTAATGTGATATCATGGGGAATTCCTTCTTTTTCACATGCATAATCCCTTCCCCATGATCATATTACTAAAACCCAGAAAGATCACGTGTAATTAATAACAATAACATATGCTGCTAATGTTAGACTGTTAAAGAAACTTAGAAACTAGTTTTGAATAAGTATTGTTAAAACAATAATTAGTGTGACCATTAGGAAGACCAAATCACCATGCACGAAACCCTAGGATGATTAGATGATCAACCCTAGAAATCCCCATGACCTGAAACCTTATTGCCAGATCTGGCAGACCAATTGGTGTGCCGGTTACCATGCCGAGTAAAACCATGTGTACCTTGGCACAGGCAGGCTTTTGCCTAGGCTGCCGGTTCCTACCGATGTGCCAGTAGTCTGGCGGTTGAGTTCACAACCCAACCAGTGTACTGGGATCCTACCAGGACCCTACCAGATGGTCCCTAAGTTTGCCAAACACTCTAGCACAACCGGTGTACCAGGACCCTGCCGGTTGAGCACACCTTGACCCTACACTGTAGCCAGACCCCATTGGTGTGCCGGATACTCTGTCGGTATCCTGCCGGTTGGCCACAGTGACTCTAATTTAACACTTTGAGACATTGATGTAATTACCTGAATAATTCATAAAAATAATAACTGAGAATCTTAGGGTATGATAGTAATTTGTTTCGATTGATAAGTTATATTTCATTTAGTAAATCTAGTTTAGATCACTCAACATTCTTAATCACACAAAGACACACTAGAAATCCCTAGATCATTAACTGATTAGTTTTAACTGATAGACTTAAGGGAAGTATTAATCAAATAGTTTAAATTAGTGATCAAATAGGAATAAAATATTATGGATGCCTTAATCTTCTTATTAGCGCATTTCTATGTTCTATAACACATGATGCTTGTTACCTTTGGTTGGATCGCCGATCGGATTAGATCCGACCATGCAATCAAGATTGATAAGATTTTTGAGTATTTGTCAAGATCCGAACCATTTTAGTTCTGTGGATCCATAACCGGGTCGGATTGTGACTCTCACTTCATATTGCTATGGGAGTGGAAAACAATATAAGAACATAAGTGGAAGTATAATACACAGTTTTAATAAAATATAACCTTATTGATAACAATGTTCTTAACTTACAAATTCTAGAAATTAAACTAAAAATTCTATAACAATAATCTTCTAGAATTCTATCTTTAGATTCCCATTCCCAAAGCTCTCTTTAGTGGCCTATCTTCCTTAAAAAACCTGAAAAGCAACAATGTAATATCCGTAAGCCAAAGCTCATGTGAGTAGACCTTTAAAACAAGGTATTTACTCAACACCTAATGCTACTGCAAAATATAATATATAATAATGATGAT
>JAUPMG010192027.1:0-10176 GCA_031762675.1 Pachysandra terminalis
CAAATCACAGAGACGTTAAATCTCTCACAGTCTATCCCAGCCATCTTGTTGGAATTTTTTACGTCGAGAGTTACGTATCAGTTATGAGGAACTTCCTCGCCGGAGTTATCGACGGTGGTGGCCAGAGACACCGAATTGAAGTAGACTTCGGGGACTTTTGGGGCTAATATTAACCATAAGGTGATGCTGGTTGTGCTGATGATTAAGAAAAGCGAAACAATGAAGGAGAAAATAGTGGTGAGGAAGGGGTTGGAGTTGTAGAAAGGTGGAGATTTGGCCTTTGAGTTGGTGGGGTTGCTGTTTCTAGAATAATTTCTTATTTGTTTGAATTGGTCTTCCCTTCTTGCATATATTCTTCCTTGATTATTTTAGGCAAATAACAGGAATTTAAAATAAAATATAACGAAGTTCGGCTAGTGATAGCCTACGTCCTTTTCAGAAGAAATTCACACATAAAGATTGTTTCATTTATTTCTTATATTAATAGATTACAATAATGAGAAATTAGAGGAGGAGAAGGTGAAAGTGATAAAGGAAGAAAAAGAGAGAAGAAAACATGAGAGAAAGAAAGAGAAAATACAATCATTCTAAAATGATTATAAAAAAATTTAAAAAACGTGTATAAAATGGTAACGTCTGATGTTTGAAAAAAATATGAAAAGTATAAAAAAAGGGGAAGGCGGGTATGGTCTTGATTGTTTTGTTGGTTAGTCTTTTCATCTGTTTTTTACTATGTAAGAGTATAGTAGTTTAGTTGGGGACTTGCAAATTGAAAGGCAGAGAGGGTATAGAACTGTTGTCCATTCAGAGTTTATTATCAAAGAACTAATAGATAAGTTTAAAAAAAAATGATAAATTTATAATTTTTTAATTAATTAAATTCTTGTGAAGTATTATGAAATTAATTAATTATATAAAATTAATCAATTTATTTTACATTATTTTTATAAAATCAATTTAAAGATTGTAAGAGATGAAATAGTTTTCTCAGATCTCAAAAAATATCATAATATCGAATTACAAAACTCATTTGGTCAAGATGATAATTGACATATTTGATTTCTTTATATTCCAAAATATAGGGTCTTATTATATTTATATTTAAAATTTAATTTTTAATAATATTTATTGATTTATACTTAATATAATTTTTAAGAGTCTATTTTTTTCTTAATTATTTTTAGTCATTAAATCAAAATTTAATATTTTTAATATTAAAATAATTTATAGTTTTGATTTCTCAGATGGATCTAATAGAGCAAATATATGGGAGTATGGTAATACGATGAGTGAGGAGTATTCTATCAACTCAAAGAGAAAATTGAGATGTTGGAGATTTGATTAAACAGATTTAATAGAGTGATTCGAAGAGAGGATTGAGATTATGAAGATTTTATTGAAGAGATTTAGAAGATGGTTTGAATTTATTTCTTAATTAGAGATTATAATGAGTTAATTTCTATATTTATCGTTATATCTTTTTTCTATTTAAATCCTCAATGGGGCCTCTCAATATTCTCTTGGAGAAACTCCTGAGAGATTTTCTATGGGAGGGAGGGAGTCGGGGAAATGCCATCTTGTCAGATGGGAGTCGGTGTGTAGGTCGAGAGAGGGTGATCTCAACTTGGGGAATATCACTTGGCATAATACAACTCTTTCGGGTAAATGGCTGTGGAGATTTAGTCGAGAGCGAGAAGCCCAATGGCGGAAAGTCATCCACATTAAATATGACGGACATTGTAATGGCTGGGACAGTAACCCGTCTGCTAGATGCTCCAGCACCAGTATCTGGAAGGAGATATCCTCCTTGCTCCCGTTTTTCATGAGTCATGTTCGATTTAGTATTGGGGATGGTGATCAGGTTCGCTTTTGGCACGATTTGTGGTGGGGGAGTCTATTTTAGCTGTTCACTTCCCTCGTCTCTTTAGGGTGATCTCCCGTAGGGGTGCTTTGGTGTCTGAGGTCCTCTCCTGGTCCGAGTCTGGTCTTTGTTGGAATCTCGAGTTTCGTCGTGATCTGAGACCGTTAGAGTCGTTTGAGCTTGGGTCCTTATTCAAGATGGTTGAGGGTGTTTTTATTGATCCGGATACTAGGGATAGGCAGATTTGGTCTCCTTCTAGTAGTGGAACCTTTTCGGTCGGTCTTTCTCTTCGGTCACTAGGCCTCAATTGTCTTCACAATCCTCTTTTCCCCATCGTTGTGTCTTGGGCCTTTCGTCCCGCTTAGAGTTAGAGCTTTTGTTTGGTCAACAATTCTATATAAGATCAACACCTGCGACCGTCTGCAACGGAGGTGGTCGTCCTGTGCATTATCACCCATATGTGCGTTATGTGGAGGAAGGAGGGAGAATCAGTTGATCATTAGTTTATCCATTGCATGGTGGCCTCAAAGGTTTGGACTTTCTTTCTGCGTAGGCTGGGGGTTGGATGGGTTATGCCAGAAGGCGTTGGTGATCGCAGTGGCGATTCCGGGGTCTGGGAGTGAGGGGCAAGCTGATGTATCAGGAGGTCTGGCATGCGGTTTGTGGGTTCTGTGGCGAGAGAGGAACTCGAGGAGAGGGATAAAACGTTAGGGTCGATTATTGACGTGATATTATCTTTGGTCTGCTCTTGGATGATCGTTCTTCTTGCCTTCAGAGGGATTGCTATGTCAGTTTGATGACGAGCTGGATTGGGTTTGCTTTTACGTCCCCTTTGGTACAATTAGTGGTGGCTCGGTGGTGCCCCCGCCTACTGGGTTCCTGAAAGGTAATTTCGACGGAGCATCTTCAGGCAATCCAAGGGCTTCGGGCATCGGGGGGATCAGAGATCATGACGGCCAGGTTGTTCATGCATTCTCGGGCCCAGTTGAAGAAGACTCCACGAGGGCGGAGTTATTGGTTCTCCTTATGGGGTGTAGGGGGTTGTTAGAGTAGGCCTATCACAGGTCGTATTTGAGGGCGACTCGTCAACTGTAATCTCATGGATGACCGGGCCGATTGCTTGCCCTTGGAGGTATACTCACTTAGTCAGGTTGGCTAGGTTATTGGGTGAGGATTCATGCATCATTTGTCCATATACCCAGATTTGGTAATGGGAAGGCTGATCGGCTGGCGAGAAGAGGTATTGATAGGGCTGAGATGTTTGTGGGGCTACCTACGGCTGAGATGATTTGTGATGATGTATGATTGGAGGATCGAGTGTAGGACTTGGTGTAGTACTCTAGTCCCCGTTTTGTATTTGGTTGGTGCCCTACTTGTGCGCCGGCCTATTATGTTTTTCTTTTGTTTTTCCTCTTCCTGTATTGTTTTCTTAGCACGTTTTTGCATATTTATATATTCACCCTGATGGTTAATCATAAAAAAAAGGCATTATGAATATCAAGTTGACCGATGGTGCATCCAAGACCCATAGCAAGACATAGAATGGCCCGAATGGTGACCGGTTTAACCACGGGGCTGAAAGTCTCATTGTAATCAATACCCTCTTGTTGATTGAAACCCTTGGCCACTAATCTTGCTTTATAACGTTCGATGGATCCATGTGCATGCCGTTTAATTCGAAAGTTCCATTTGCATCCAACGATATTGGCATTGAGAGGTGATGGTTGAAGGGTTCACGTTCCATTTTGAGAAGAGCGTGAAAATCATGTCATTGCTTCCCGCCAATGAGAGTGTTTTTCGGCTTCGGTGAACGAAGTTGGTATGATCTCATTGGTTGAGGTGGTGAGGTAGCAATGTGGAAGTGGGTACCGAGTGGCGACATTGAGATTTTTGGGATTTCTCGTGCCATCTTGAGTGCGAGTTACCATGTGGTGAGTTCGGGTTGGTGATTGGACTGGTGACATGTCACCGTGTGGTGATGTGGGTAGCATGGTTACTTCCTCCATAGGTTGTGTTTGAGTATCTGATGGAGGAGCAAGAGAAGTCACATCTGGGGATGAAGGTTGAGCCATATTTGGAGAGTGAGCTGGCGGCAAGACTGGTGGTGGCGGTAGTGATAGCACGAATTGGTAAGAGGTGGATTTGTTTGCTGGATTTTGTTCTGCACTTGCAAATGAGAACACACATTCGTCAAAAACAACATTTCTGCTAATGTAGAGTCGGCCATTTTGTGGTTCATAGCAACGATAACCATGGTGGTTGTTTCTATACCAAGAAAGATGCATTTTGTGGATCGAAACTCTAACTTGTGTGAGCGGCATGGACGGAGACACGGGTAACATGCACACCCAAAGATCTTGAGAAGAGAATAATCTGGAGGTGTCTCGAACAATCGTTCCAATGGGGACACGTTAGCAGTGATCTTTGATGGTAGTCGATTGATTAAATAGACAACAGTCTCAAAGGCAAAGTCCCAAAATTTCATGGGACCGAACCATGTGCAAGCAAGGCAAGACTGGTTGCAACAATATGTCGATGCTTTCATTATGCTGAACCATTATGTTGGTGTGTATGAGGACAAGAGATGCGATGTCCAATACCACATGATGACAAGTATGATGAAACCGAACGATATTCACCTCCCCAATTTGTGTGAAGAAATTTGATTTTCCGTTGCAATATATTTTCAACCAATGTTTTGAACTTGATAAAACAAGTTAGTACATCGCTTTTATTTGCAAGAGGAAAAATCCAAGTAAACCTGCTAAATGAATCTATGAAATGAACATAATATCTATGTCCATTAAATGAACCAAGGGGAGTTAGACCCCACACATCCGAATAGATCAAATGAAGGGATTCATGGACCTGTGTAGATGTAGCAGGGAAGGGAAGAGAGTGGCTCTTTCCTTTTTGACAAGCTTCACAGATTGGTCGATTCTTAGGAGATGAAAAGGGGATGCCGATCTTCTGTAGAACCTTGTGAACTGTGCGAAGTGCAGGATGTCCAAGTCAATAGTGTCATGGATCGGAGGATTCATGAAGAAGGGCTGCTTTATTTGCGACTTCCATGTCTTTATTGATGGGCAAGTGGTAGAGACCATCAATGCTCGGGCCGTGAAGCAGTGTTTTCCCCATGTGAAGATCCTTTACACAAAAATGTGATGGATAAAATTCAAATAAGCAATTATTATCCTTTGTAAATTTGTTGACCGAAAGAAGATTCTTGGTGACTGAAGGCACATGAAGAATGTCATGTAATTTGAGAGTAGAACATGGTGAATGAATATGAGATTGATCAATGTGATGTATAGCCAAACCTGAACCATTACCGATTCGCACTGAATCGGAGGAGCCATTGTACTCATTGGAGAAGCTAAGATTAGCTAGATCCGAGGTGATATGGAGGTTGCTCCCGAATCTGGAAACCAACTGTCAGAGTTGGGTGTGTTGACTGCAGATGAGTAGGCTTAGCGGTGGTGGCTGGTGGAGCATATTGAAATGCTTCATTGAACCGGTTGTGGCATTGAAGGGCAACATGACCACACCTGTTGCAAACTTGGCAAACAGGTCGAATTGGAGAAGTTGTGGATGACTGTGTAGATCCATCTCGTGGCTGCCTGTATTGATTGCCACGGCCACGAGGTCTCGCTCGTTTATTGGTGCGATAGCTACGGTTTGATTGACGTCCACGGTTGGAGAAGTTGGTATTGTTGCTGAAAGCAACATTAGCAGATGCTGTGAGATCAATGGGTGTTGCATCCTGTGAGATGCGAAATTCTTCGGTGAGAAGAAATCCAAGAAGATTAGCTAAGGAAATGGTCTCGACACGGGTCGAGATGGACGTATGAAAGGGCCCACACTCCGAAGGTAAGCCACCAATAATGTATAGTATGAGATCGTCATTGTCAACAGGACGACCAGCAGTAGCAAGTTGATGAGCAAGTGTTTTTGCTCGTTGGAAAAATTTGTGGACATGGTCTGAACCCTTTTTGAGTCCTTGAAGTTCCATGCGAAGTTGCAGAACCCGGGCGCGAGAGTGAGCTGCAAAGGAAGCCTTGAGCACCCTCAAAATCTCATGTGATGTTTCAACCCCCACAACCTGGGCATGAACTTCTTCAGTAAGAGAAGAGATTAACCATCCCATAAGGAGCTGATCTTGGCGAAGCCAGTGAGAAAACGCTGGATTTAGGGATTGAGTGGATCCGGAGGTTCCCTTAATCATACGTGGTGGACAGGGGCATCGTTCCATCCACATATCCAAAGACATCATTGCCGCGTAGTTGTGTTAGGATTTGGGATTGCCACACATGCTAATTGTCAGGTCCGAGCTTCGTAGTGATGGCATGAGTGTGGGAAGCAGCGGATGGAAATAGTGAGGGAACATCAATGGTGGTGAAGTCATTGGAGGTGGAAGAGATACTCATGGTGATAAATGTGAGAAAAAAATAATGAGCTGTGTTTGAAAATAAAATTTAGATCGAATGTTTTGATACCATGTAAAGAAGGGATATTGTTGAGATTTCTCAAGTGATTTCCATTGATTTGATGAGGTTACATTTATAGATGTCTTTACAGAATCTGTAGAGTATCTTGTGTACAAGTGTCAAAGGGTTAAAAGTTCTCTAATAACAGTAAAACAGAAACAGATAACTGTTGATTTGAATTTGAGTCTTAGGATGAGAGTCCAATCTTAATCGTTATCTCTAATACCACTACAGTCCTTCTCGGATTCTCCAACAAGGTTGGAAGGCTTTGTGGTTGCGGTGAATTTGTTGATTTGTTGAAGCTTGGAGAGGTAATATTTATATCTTTCCGCCTACTTGTATTGCCATAAGTAGACGGAAACCATTGTGGTGAATTTGTTGAGAAGAAACCATTGTATTATTTCTAGTTTTGAGATAGTGGAGTGTTTTCTCAGAGTTGTCCCGTGGTTTTTCCCTTCTCATTGGAGGGTTTTCCACGTAAATCTTGGTGTTGTGGTTGCCCTCTTTGTGTTTGATCTTTTGCCTCTCTTGCTTTATTGCTATTGCTGCATTTTTGGTTTGGCTTGACTGCATATTCCCTATTTGTGTTGGTTACTTTAGTTTGCACATTCCCAACAAGTGGTATCAAAGTAAGGTTGTTTGGGGTGTGGTTGTGTGTGGATTGAAATGGAAGGCTCAACAAATAGGATGGTTAGCCTTAATGGCTCAAATTGGTTGATTTGAAAAGTCAAAATGGAAGATATTTTGTATTGCGAAGACTTGTATTCACCTACTGAAGTAAGCAATGGTTGGATGATAGTGTATTCCAGCATGTGCCTACTGAAACATCTGCCCATTCTCTTTGGAAGAAGTTGGAGGAATTATATGAGGAAAACCGCAGGAAATAGGGTTTTCTTAATAAGAAAGCTTCTGAATTTGAAGTTCAAAGAATGTGGTTATTGCAGAACATTTTAATGAGATACAGAGCATCGTCAATCAATTGTCTACTATGAAGATGGTTTTAGATGATGAGCTCCAAGCTTTGTTGCTCCTTAGCTCATTACCTGATAATTGAGAAACCTTGGTGGTCACTTAGCAATTCAGCCACAAATGGTGCGCTTATCATGAGCCAAGTTACTAGAAGCTTGCTCAAAGACCTGAAGATAATAAGCTCACGTGATGTAGTTATATCTTGTGTACCAATGTTACAAATACTACACAATGCATGACAGTTCTCATGACTGTTCAATATTGAGGTACTTGCAATTGAGAAAAATTGAATAGCTAAAAAGCAAAGCAAAACGATTGTTTTTCTATAACTGTAATTGTATTTGTTGAGAATTAAGCTTGCCACCAATAACGGGACACTGCACCCTGTTTCCAACTGCACATAATTTGGGATTAGGATATTGAAGTCTTCAAAAGAAAACCCAGTAAAAATCCACAAAGGTACACATCTAAATCCTTTTCAAAGACGAAAATAGGATTCAACACTTCTAAATGTTTTAGATGTATTGAGAGGTTCCAAAAAGACAATAACAATATGCCTGGTTTCTAGACGAGAGAGAGAGAGAGAAGATGGGGGGAGAAGGGCATTACCATGGTTTTAGCATAGAATAATGTAGGACAAAATAAACAATGATTATGTGGGTGTATTTGTCGCTCACAAACCGCATAACATAAATGGACATGGCATGTATGGTAAATTGACAATATGAAAGGTGGGGATAATGTGTGTGCCAATTTAGAAGATGAGTACAGAAGGTATACCAAGTGAATAAACCTCAAACTACAGCTATACCCCATTGGTGATTACAACTAAAAAAGAAAGGTGGGTCAAGTAAACATGGAAAGTGGTGGCTAGGAACCAAAAATCGGAGTTGTACAAATAGGGATGAATGCCACCAGAGATTCCTCAGTTTTTCCAACAAATCGGATCTCAATCACCAATAGTATATTCTTTCAATTTGTGCAAGAGAGAATCTTTGCAGAGAAAGTATTCTTAGGTCTCGGGTAAAAGTCTCAAGCAAGCCAAACAAGAAGGTTCTCAAGTAGGGCAAAAGATCTTTCTTTGTTTTTGGTAAAATAAGTCTCTAAGATGGTGAACGGGGGGGGAGAGTCTTGAGAACTTCTTATAATTAGGCTACTCCACTCATCTTGAGTGGCGTGGCGCTACCCAATCCCCCCCCCGCATCCCCGATTTTTTTTCCTTACGGTATTATCTTTTAAAAATTATAATTTAGATTATATAATTTTTAGAATTACAAGTTTCTACCTATTTCTTTTATTAAAGTTTTAAACATTACATTCTATACATATATTTTATAAAAATTACAAGTTTATACCTATTTCTTTTATAAATAACTATTTAAAGATTACAATATAAGGTTTAAAGTCTCGAGACCAGGGCCGAAACCAGCCAATCCGGCTATGGTACATAAAGTGGACAACTCTTAAATTTTAAAATTAAAAAAAAAAAAATCAGATCAATCGGACTGGTCGTCGAACCGACTGTACCGGTCAGGAACGACCGATATCAGACTGATCCAAATCGATACCGGTTTGGACCGTCTAATTTATAAATTAAAAAAAAACAAAATAAAATGTCGAACTGGTAGTACCAGCCAGTCCATACCCGTACTGGTTGTACCAATCTGGTCCAAACCCTCACGATACACAAGCTGTATCGTGGCTTGGGACCGGACCGGTCATGTTCAATCTCAGTCCAAACCGACTGGCACGGATAGGATCGGTCCAATCCTTTAAACCTTGGACAATATAATATTTTTTTTGTTCTTTCTTGATTTGGTACGAGGGGCCAAAGAAAAAATTTCTGGCTCCGCCCCTGATGGTGACAAGTCCTAACATCCTCGGACCCTAACCAAATTCCCATTCGCATGTTAGTGATTCCCACACAGTGCTTTAAATTTTGACGAGTCCCCCCCCCGAAATTTTTTTCCTTACCGTATTATCTTTTTAAAATTATAATTTAGATTATATAATTTTTAGAATTACAAGTTTCTACCTATTTCTTTTATAAATAACTATTTAAATTGTCGACATTAGGGTAATATCTCTTTTCTGGGGAAATTAGAGATTTCGGGCAAAATATCTCCCGATATTTCAGGCAAAATATCTCCTGATATTTCAATTTCTCTCCAATTTCGGGGAAAATTGAAATTTTGTGCTTTATAAAAGGTGAAATTGTCGACATTAGGGAAACTTCACTCGAAATTTCCCAAATCTTCACAGAAACCCTATCTCTTCCATTCTATGCTTCTTCTTCTTTTTTTTTCTGCTTTTCTTCAAGATTTGATTTAGAAGATCAAACTAAAGCCCCCATGGCACAAATCTAATAAGAGTGACGAGCAAAGTGGAGGATTAAAGCATCATTTTTTAAGATTTGTAAGGTATGTCTAACATCTCATACTTTCTTTTTTTTTTAAATTACTTTATTTTGCATAAATCTAGTTCCACTAAGTTGAAAATGCATGTTAATGCATCTAATTTGATGCATCAACATGCATTTGACATAGTTTAAGGGATTTATGATGGATGAAAGCCGAAAGAAGCCGGAAACATGTATTTTTCGATTTTCATCCCTTAAAACTTAATGAAATGATTCGAAAATATTCTATGTGATGTAGATGTGGATGTGATATTATACAAGCTATTTATGTACTTGAATATTGGATTTTTAATTGTGTCAATGTTGTGTTTATGACATTTAGTTATACTTTGACCTTGTATGAATGTTACTTCACATTTTATATTGACAGGCTGGCAATGCGTATGTTACTCAGATCCCTTGATGTTTGTTCATAACTATTTATTACTATATTTTGAGTT
>JAUPMG010192038.1:0-10175 GCA_031762675.1 Pachysandra terminalis
GATGCTCCTATAGGTTTAGGTTAATTAGGCCACTAATCCTAATTAATCCCTAATTGAATTTCGGGTTGTTACATAATATAGGAGATTCTGATGAGTATGTTTGTATAGGCATGTGTTATGGTACTTTCCTACCTTTGGACAACAATTCCCTCAAAGGAAATGTGAAATGGCAGTTTCTACATTTGGGCAATAATCCCCTGAAAGGAAACGTTTTTGGTATCTTCTACCTTTGGGTGGCATCCCCTGAAAGGAAGTTTATGCTAGTTCCTACCTTTGGGTAATAATCCCTTGAAAGGAAATGTATATGGTGTTTTTCTACCTTTGGGTAGTATCCGCTGAAAGGAAATGGTCATGTGAGTGTGTTGACATTCCTTGGGTAGATTTCCCAAAGGAGATCAAAGTATTGGTTGTAATGGTTAGGCTATGCCTAACACCTTGCACTGCATCCACTTCATCCACATCACTTCATCATTGGCATTATGCCTCATGTACATTCATCCTCATTATTATTCCTTGTGTGTATTCCATTAGCATAATTTGCTTGATTCATGTTCATGTTCATATTTATATCGTATTTGTGGGTGTTGTTTGTTTTATAAATTAGATTATGTGGTTGTTGTTCATCATTATCATGAGTATAGGTTGGTTGATGTTTATTATCATGAGTATGAGATTGGCTGTTGTTTATCATTGTTATGAGTACGAGGTTGGCTGTTGTTTATTATCATTATGAGTATGAGATTCAAAGCATGTTAATATACAGGTTTGCGTGGAGTGAGTTAAATGTTGTATAACTGTTTTAATAGGAAGAGGCATAGTCCTTAGATTCCTATTAAGCCTCCAGAGCTCACGCCTACATGCAACAGGTTACCGGCAAGAATGAGGAGCTGGATGTGGACTTGGATGGGATGGTCACTAGGTGAAGCATGCTGCTGGATTTTCGTTATGAATTGTTGTTTATTGTTGATTTCTGTTTTATTTAGCTTTGGAACACATGTAACGGACCCGTAAGGGCTTTCATGGATTATGTTTAGTTGTCTTATTCTATTTAGAATTTTTGGGACATGATGTAATATATTTGATTTAATTTTATTTTGAGACTTCAGCTGTTATTAGTTATCTCTGATGGACCATATGGAATAGTATTTACGTTTTGGGCCGCATCCATTGGTCGGATCCGAAGGTCACTCCTTGAATATCCTTGAGATTACATATCTCGGATTTGGGGTGTGACAGTACAGGTGTATAATTGTTCAAACTGGTCAAAAGTGATTTTGGTTGGGTGTTTGGTCAGCCAAACTTTGGGTAAGTTTGCCAAACTTTATAAAATTTTATATACATGTTAGATAAGGTCTAATGAGGTTGAATCTGGCATAAAACCCAATTTCACTAATTTTCAGTTGGGTGGTTGGTCAGCCGAATTGATTCGGTCAACCAACCTAAGAGAAAGATACCTGACATGAATTTCGGTTGCGTGTTCGGTCAACCAATGGGTTGACTGAAGTGCGTTTTCTGGATTTTTAGCTTTGACGTATGATGAGTATTTCAGCCATAACTTTTGATATACACATCGGAATCACTTAAAATTTGAAATACAATGTTCCTAACAATCATTTAAGTGACTAAAACATGAAATTATGGATCTAATCATACTTCATCTAATTTTTTAAATCAATACTTCAATCTTGATCAAAATCCCAATTTTTCTTCTTTTATATGTTTCTTAACATATTGCGATAGTTTCTTTATATTTATTTAATCTTTATTTATGGGTTTTACTTATAAGAACATGAGGAAGGATTTATCAATTCATGAACAATAATTTCTTAATCTTATAACACATGCTTAGGCTTAAATATACAAGATGTTGAAAGGGAAACTCACATGAACTGTAAAATTCTATTGTTGATTCTTCTTCTTCACTTGATCTTCTATGATTAGGGTTATAAATGCTAGATCTCTTCTCTAAAAGGTTCTCCATGTTTCTTATGCTTTTCCTAAGTTTAGACTGATCTAAAAGGCTTATATTTACAATATTAGGTGTTAGAAACAACCTAAAGTCCTAGTAAAACTAGTATACTTCTATTTTAGGCTATTAAATACTCTTAATTCAACTTTAACTCATGTCTTCTAGAACTTAATAATTTAAAATGAATTGTCACTGTTTTAAAAGTCTACTTTGATGTTTTGGGCCTTAAAGAAACTACTTAAGCCCATTAATATACTTAGTTAATTAATTAAAGCCCATAGTTAATTACCTAAGCTCAATTCAGTTAAATAGACCCAATTCCATTAAATTAAGCCCAATGCTAATTAATTAAGCCCCAAACAATAGATTATGCTATAATGTGTGATTATACAAGGTCCTCGTACAATAACTTAATAAAATTCAAATTTATAATTAGTATAAAAGTGTTCAAGGATATGGTTCAAATTAGAATCCTATTAATTTACTATTATACCCTTATTATTAAAATAATCTTCTTTTTATAATTTTCCGTGTTCTTACGTTTACACACATTTAAGCACTGAGTTACATACATTTTAGAAATAGATTACACACATTTAAGCACAAGGTTTCACCCTTTAATGTCTTAGGTTACAAACATTGAAGCACTAGGTTACACACATTTATGCACCGAGTCACACATTTTAGGACTAGGTTACACATATTTAAGCACAAGTTTACACCATTTAATTCCTTAGGTTACAAACATTTAAGCACTAGGTTAATACATTTTAGGACTAGGTTACACACATTTAGGCATAAGGTACACACATTTAAGCACTAGGTTATACAAATTCTAGGACTGGGTTACACATATTTCAGCAAAAGGTTACACATATTTTAGCACAAGGCTACAAGCTTTAATGCCTTACGTTATACACATTTAAGCAGTACGTTACACACATTTTAGGACAATGTTACACACGTTTTAGTACTTGATTACACACGTTTTAGCACTTCGTTACACCCTTTAATGCCTTAGGTTATATATTTAAGCACTAGGTTACACACATTTTAGAACAAGTTTACACACATTTAAGCACAAGATTACACTCTTTTATGCCTTAGGTTACACACATTTAAGCACTAGGTTTACACACAATTTAGGACTTGGTTACACACATTTTAGAAATATGTTACACACATTAAAGCACTAGGTTACACCCTTTAGAGCATATGGTTACAAACATTTAAGAACTAGGTAACACACATTTTAGGATTAGGTTACACACATTTTAGCACAAGGTTACACCATTTAATGCCTTAGGTTACACACATTTAAGTACCAGGTTACACACATTTAAGGACTAGGTTACACATATTTTAGGACTAGGTTACACATATTTTACAAATAGGTTGCACGCGTTTAAGCAATAGGTTACACCCTTTAATGCCTTAGGTTGCAGACATTTTAGCACTATGTTACACACATTTTGGGACTAGGTTATGGACATTTTAGGACATGTTTAAACATATTTAAGCACAAGGTAACCTTTAAAGCCTTAGGTTACACACATTAAGCACTACGTTACACATGTTTGAGGACTAGGTTACACCATTTAATGCCTTGGTTTACACAAATTTAAGCAATATGTTACATAACTTTTAGCACTAGGTTACACACATTTTAGGACTAGGTCACACACATTTAAGCATTAGGTTAGATACTGTAAGAGCCTGAATAATAACCAGTAATAATTTAATTAAAACTCAGATTTAAGTGGAGACTAAGTAAACTAAATTCACTAATAGGAAAGATTAGTACTCACTTAATCCTTAACCTCATAAAAATCATTAAGATCACCTTGAAACCCCTAAGACTGATCAGGTAAGTTAATTTAATATAGGGAGTTAGATTAATTAACTAACAGTGACTTTAGCAATTAAATGAAAATAAAATAATCAGAAAAGATAATATTTATATCTGGTAGCTCTAAAGTCACACCTCAGATCCATCAGGAAAACCCATCTATCAGTAACTGAATAGGTGTTCAATTTAAAAATATAGGATCGGAAACCCCGTTATGCCCCTACAGCTGACCCTATTTTCAACTTGACCACTAGGGCCTATAAACAAAACACTTAGCTTATATTTTCATCTCTCTTCCTCTATTCTCATTCTCTTGGTGCCTTGGAGCTGATGGGAGATCATCGCAAACCTTGGAGATGACGGAACAACCGCGACACAGCCCAAGTTGATATCCCTTCCTTGATTTCGTATTTGCTTATGTTTTGGTAATATGACCAATGGGAAAGGATTGTGTGTTGAATGACTACCTTCCCTTGGATCTAATGCACGTTTCCATGTTTAGTGTGTTGGGCATGAGTCTCTGGACCACCCATATGAGTTAGGTTGTGAGAACCAAATCCCTAAGGTTGTGAAATCTGAGAGAAACCCACAAATCCCCTATATAGGCCAATAATCTTGGAATAAAATGCATAACCGAGTCTTCCTGGTAGGTTGTATGACCTCCCTGTAAAATTTCATGCATTTTAGACCCTTCCCGTGACCCTGTTTGGTGAGCCGAAGCGGTCGCCGAACCAAAAATTTAGAGAGAAACCAAGTTCAATTTTGGTCTTTTGAGACTCATCCGGACCAGTTCCCGAAGTGCCAAGTCATTTGGCACACTTTACCCTTGTCCGGCGAGCCGAGTGGTCGCTGAGGACCTCACCGAGCAGTTCCCTTGGTCCGATGTTGGAGATTTAAACGTCAACACGTGTAGAATGACCAATCTCACATGTTTGACCCATTTCCGGAGCCAATAAACTTATAGAGTATGGAACTTGTGTGCCCGGTTTGGCTTATCTCACTCTCACATATGGACATAATTACCTTGTTTCCTCTTTTATATGACATTTTTGGATTATCTAGATGTGTGTTGTGTATTAAGGTACTTGGTAGATTAGACTATGGGACTGCGCTCATATGATTGATGAGTTGAATATATGTTTGTGATGCATTGTGTGTTGCATTAATATATGGACCTGAATACGATGAGTTGCATATGGACTTTCCTGCTGAAATAGCTTAGTCTAATACCCCATTGATACCCCTGGATTTAGACTCACATATAAGATGACTTGATTTACTGACTACTAATTGTCCTATTGAGAGGACCCTATTATTTGTGCCTAAGATGAGAGAGAACCCTATGTGGTTATGTCTTTACAGACTTGTGGGATGATGTTTACCCAAGGATCAGTACAATGGTGCAGCTTAGAAAATGGTGAAACCATAATGATACCTTTCTATTGGATTGTAAATATGTATGATTCCCTGAGGGCTCTGCACGTTGGTGTAAACCTCCGAATTTACCCATGATAAAAAATAAGTGGGGGATTGTGCCTCCTTGGTTGAAACCCCATAAAACTATGTTGTACACATAGAATAATCCTATCCCTTAGCTGTGAATACGGGGATGAATTCACGGTGGTGGGACATCCTGGATAGAGATTGGGATCATGTGGAAACTTACGATATTTCACATTTCCATACATCGTTTCTCTTTCATTTTGCATTTGCACGTCTTTGTTGATATTAGTGTGAGAGCCTTGTGTATGAAACACTTGGCATAATTTGCATATAAAATTAGGCATATAGTTACAGAGATGTTGACTGTTGAGTTATACTAAATGAGAATGGGAGAGAATAATGGATAATGTGATTTCTATAGCTAGTTCACCATAATGCTCACCATTTGCACATATGCTACTCTTATTCACTTATCTTACACTTGTTGCACTTTTCTCATAACGTTGGAGCATGGGCAAATAGACTTCATTGAAGGATTACTCATTCTGGCTTCCAGCTTATGTGTGTTGTTTTATATCTTTCACGTTAAGGAGCTTAGTTATGAAGAGGGAACCTGGTTTGGGTATCGCACTCTGCTAGAATGTTAGTATTAGTCTAGAATTAGAATTTTCCTCATTTAGACTTTATCAGATGTAGTTTTGACATTATTAGTTACTTACATCTTACTAGAACTATTTTAAATCTTCCGCTTATGTTTTGAACATTGTGATCCACTCCCATAGAGGTATGGGGTGAGAGTTACGAATAAATCAAAAGTCTCGAAAATTGGGATTTTTTGGTTGGTTCGTGACAAAAATGGTATCAAAGCCTAAGTTCTTCTAAGACTTAAGTAACTACCTTAGGATTTTACGTGGGACTTCAGGTTAGGACCCTATATATGTTGACCTCCAATTGAGCCTATGTAAGGGATAGAGGGATTAAATATAAGCAGGATGTGAGATGGTGAGGTACGTATGGTTGCTGGTTGTGAACCCTAACTAGTAACTCCGGATGGAGAATTAGGAATAACTAGTTTACTATTCCTTAAAGTTCTGAAATAGTGGCTACTAGGGTGAAGTCTTTGTTGAGTATTGGATTACCATGTTCTATAGGATATGATGATCTAAGACTTATGGATGTTGATTGCATAAATTTAAAATTTTACCTAGACCCCAATGCTGAAACATTTCCAGATATTAAAGCCAATGTAGTTGCAAATGCATTAGGCTAAGAAGTTTGAGAAATTTACAGAAATTGGATTTTTATATTTAAATAATAAGATTAATAAATTATAATTAATTATATCTCACGAAATTACTATTGTAATAATAATATTTTTATGTATTAGTTTTGTTGTTTTGGATCTAAGTCTGGGAAGGCACTATTCATGCAAGACCCGGGCCAGGTCCCGCACCTGATTTAACTTCTTTAAAATTTTCATGTTTGAAGTGATTTAATGTGATGATTTGGCTTTTAAAATTTTAACAAAAATACCTATTTAAAATTTTTTTAGCTTTGCCCTTTGGTTGGCTTCGGCAACCTATTTGGATTGTCGAACGTCGGGCCGAAGCCCTAGCTGAGTTCTATTTAATGTGTTTTTGAACTTTTTGTTTCATTTCTTCTTCTCCTTCTTCCTTGGCTCTTTCCTCCAACCTCTTCCCACCTCTTTCCTTGGCAAATCCAGCCCTCCAAGCTCCTTTGAAATCAAGGTAAACTATTTCACTTTCTTATTTCCTTTGATTTGTTGTAATCTAGTGCATTTTAAAACCCTAGAAACTTCCTTCTTCTATACCTTTTCTCTAAACCCTAGAACAATATGCCTAGAGGTCAGAAATCCAAAAAGCCCTCCAATAAAACCAAAACCACTAGGGGATTCACTTCTTGAAGATCACCCTCGCCTGACCTGTACGAAGTGGAAGACATTGAATCTCTCCCTGGTACTGAACCTGAACCCCAGATTGCTCTCATTGAGTATGCCGACAAGAAATTAGTCATAGAGAGACCCACTTTGGATACTCATGTCGAATCCTATGGTGTCCCTGCCCTCCTTAGAGTTGTAGGTTGGGAAACCCTTATGAACTGGGGCGGACAGGCCTTTAAGACCCTTACCCAGATCATGTACAAGTATCTTACTATGACCAGCCTCGAGACCTCCACCATTACCTTTGTCATTTCCGGTGAACCCCATATCCTTGACCTCCATCTCATCTCCTCTCTCATGAATGTCCCCATGAACAACAAGCTTAGCAGAATTCCTAATCTTCCTTTCTCTGAGTGTTCTACTGTGACCCATGATCTATGTGGCTACAATGCTGTGTGCAACAGGGACAACTCCCTTGCTACCACCAAACTTTGCCCTACCTATAGGATCCTCTATTCTATCTTTCTTCGTGGTGTATACCCTCTCTCCGGCAACACCAGTGAGCTCACACCATTCATGGTTCGAGTGCTCCACATGGTGGTTACGGGCCAACGTCTTTGCCTCCCTTCCTTGGTGATTGGCCACATCATCCGGTATGTTCGGGTTCCTTGCCCTTTTCTTGCTTGATGTGTGCCATGGTAAAACATTGGGAGATAGTGTTGAGCCATCCTGAGAAGGTCAAGATAAAACTACCCATCACCTTCAAGAACCTCGCTTTAATGGGCCTCCCTCGCTATGCGGATTAGCTTCGGCCGTAGCACCAACTAGAGGAGCAACAGCAACAGTAGGAACAGGAGCATGAGCCACCACAGGAGCAAGCAGATCAGCCTCACTGAGCTTCCACCTCAGCCACTCCAGGACCAGACTTTGTTCCCAGATGCGGACAACTTATCGAGGCCTGACTAGCTACCCTAGAGAGGGAAAATTCAAGAGTGCATCAGAGGACAGGGACGGAGATAGTGGTGGAGCTTCTTCAGAACAGATGAAAGATGTCCAGGCTGCAAAGGAGTGTGGACATCACTCTCCGGTTCTTCCAGGATATGTTCAGTTGTAGTCGGACGACCGATGTTGTGCCACTCTCCAGCATTCCACAACCTCCAGAGGATCAACCCTAGATTATATTTTATTTGCTTTCAGTTGTAGTGTATAGTTTTTGGTTTTTGGCGTGTTTTCTTCTCACAGTGTGTTTAATTTTCACTTTATGTATTATCCATGTATGTTTTTGGGGCAGCCTGTATCGCCCCCATTCCTTTACTATGAATGAACAAGTGTGACCTTCTTTTGTGTAATGGTAGTGAAGTTTATGAAATTGTGTTGTGGGTTGTGTCTTTTTATTTGTGCGCATGCATTTAGTCCCTTACCCTCACCTGTAGGACTCCTTAGATAAATTTCGGGGACGAAATTCGTTTAAGGAGGTTAGAATGTAAGAGCCCGAAGAATCAACAATATTAATTTAATTAATACTCAAATTTAAGTAGAGACATAGTAAACTAAATTCACTAATAGGAAAGATTAGTACTCACTTAATCCTTAACCTCATAAAACTTATTAGGATCACCCTTAAACCCCTAAGACTGATCAGGTAGGTTAATTTAATATAGGGAGTTAGATTAATTAACTAACAACGACTTTAGCAATTAAATTAAATGAAATAATCAGACAAGATAATAATTATATCTGGTAGCTCTAGAGTCACACCTTAGACCCATAAGGAAAACCCCTCTATCAGTAACTGCATAGGTGTTCAATTTGAAAAAATAGGACCGAAAATCCCGTTATGCCCCTACAGCTGACCATATTCTCAACTTGACCACTAGGGCCTATAAATAGAACACTTAGCTCATATTTTCATCTCTCCTCCTCTATTCTCATTCTCTTGGAGCCTTAGAGCTGATGGGAGATCGTCAAAAACCTCGGAGACAATGGAACAACCGCGACGCACACCGGCAACACCCCGAGTTGAGTATCTCTTCCTTGATTTCGTATTTACTTATATTTCGGTATTGTGACCAAAGGGAAAGGTTTGTGTGTTGAATGACTACCTTCCCTTGGATCTATTGCATGTTTCCATGTTTAGTGTATTGGATAAGAATCTCTGGACCTCCCACATGAGTTGGGTTGTGAGAGCCAAATCCCTAAGGTTGTGAAATCTGAGCGAAACCCACAAATCCCCGATATAGTCCAATAATCTTGGAATAAAAAGCATAACCTAGTCTTCCTGGTAGGTTGTATGACCTCCCTGTGAAATTTCAAGCCCCGTGATTCGGCGATCCACTCGGTGCGCCGAGCAGCCAGCCAAATCTCAGAGCTTTTTTACGCTCTCTAGAATGGTCGTTTAGACCTTGTTCGGTGAGCCAAAGAGGTCGCCAAACCAAAAATGTAGAGAGAAACCAAGTTCACTTTTGGTCTATCGAGACTCACCCGGACCAGTTCCCGAAGTGCCAAGTCATTTGGCACACATTAGCCTTTTTCGGCGAGCCGAGTGGTGGCTAATGACCCCGCCGAGTGGTTCCTTTGGTCCGATGTTGAAGATTTAAACGTTAACACGTGTAGAATGACCAATATCACATGTTTGGCCCATTTCCGGAGCCAATAAACTTACCAAGCGAAATATGACCCCCCCAACCCGAAAGTTAGCTTTTCTAGACTTGACCGAGAAATAGGAGATTTTGGGGAATCTTATGTAAGAGGCCCCAAAACACTTCCTTTAGCCCA
Source organism: Pachysandra terminalis (assembly GCA_031762675.1). Classification (NCBI taxonomy): domain Eukaryota; kingdom Viridiplantae; phylum Streptophyta; class Magnoliopsida; order Buxales; family Buxaceae; genus Pachysandra; species Pachysandra terminalis. The sequence goes on from JAUPMG010192038.1 coordinate 9,937, forward strand.
AGGCTATCGTTATATGCATGTTTGGATACTAAAAGTAGTAGTTGTGAGGTGATAACCTGTAACAACCCGAAACGTTTAGCAGTCCGAACCGCTCAAAAGTGCAGCTAGAATTCCCTTTTAATATTTTAATTATTTTCCAGTTATTATTATTTAAATATTACCACATGATGTTTATGTTAATCATGAGTCAAGTCGATCAGCCAGCCTGATCGTCAGTCCGAGTAGATCCGGCCATGCGA